>JARGYA010000543.1:0-84023 GCA_029204335.1 Mycena vulgaris
TAGATCATCGAATTCAGTAGATTGAACAGTTCAACTCCGAGTCCCAAAGTGGAAGTTGTGGTTTGAAAGTGTGAATATAAACTTAGTGAGTGTTACTCTGCATAGTGTGGTACTCACATACCATCTAGAAGATAATTCTGCACTCTAAAACCGTCTACATAGTTGTTCTGTAACGTTCGTTGCCCCCCCGGGCTTGAGGCCCTACCTCAGGGCCCGGGCTTGGACTTGAGAAATGTGAAGCCCGCCGCGTCAAGCCGGGCCCGAGCCCGGGCTTCCAGGCCGGGCCGGGCCCTGAACATCACTACTTGCCAAAAACACCGCAACAGGACAACGATCAGACCGTCGGGCTGATTACAGTCTTCCGAGTCAGACCCCGTTCTCCCTGCACTACCGCTGTGCCTCTATATGATTCATTGAACGAGGTACGAGTTAGATCCGATGAAGCGTCTGTCAAGAGAGACTATCTATATGGTGGGGGCTGTCACGAAGTGACAAGTCCAAGTCCCAATTTGGAAACCGTTACTGTGACCTCAATTTTGCTCAAAAGTAAATAAATGGCGGAAATAGCGCCGAAGGATGTACCTCTACATATCTATCAGGTCAGAACTTTGAAAAATGAAAACCTGTTTTTCTGACCGGGATTTCGCGCTTTTGACCCGGGCCGGCGTACCGGTGGCTGTACAGCGCCATCAAGTCCCGCCTCCCGCCCAAGAGGTGAGCGGCAATCAAATTCCCGACACTAACTTACTTTTGGAACTTTTTCATGTCTACAATGCCCGTACCTCCCACAGACTGACCTAGACCAGGCTCAAGCCAATACTAATATTCATCTTCCCCCCGCGCAACAATGAGGAATTTTGCGAAAGCGGTGACCTGCCATGAAGTTGCCGATGCAAAGTCGAAAATCGCGATCCTGTCACTATTCTAATGGACATCGAAAACACATTTGTTTCACTATTCTGGCCTCGGATCGTGAAAATAAGTATCTGAATAGGTAGCCCATATACGAAAATGGGAGGTGACGTCCGCCAAAATCTTGCGAAATATTGAGTTTTGAGTCGGCTAGAGAGATGCCGGAAAAACCATGGGAAAATAATGTACCCCCTCGAACTCACCCATCTGTACACTTGACCCCCTCGGATGACGAAAAAATCCTTCGATAGGCCTAAATTTACATAAAAGAGGTTGCTGTATCTTACAGGATTTCCGCTCACCTCGTGCTCCCGCCATCCCGACCATGCCGAGGGCATAATAGAGGGGTGAAAAGAACGGAGAGTATCAATTGTAGGAGGTAGCATTTCGTTGCTTCTGGGCCTGCTTTCTGACCCTAAACTTTTTGAGAATTTCGCGCTTTTTGACCCTAGGGTTAGGGTTGCACAGTTTTTTCCGAAAGGAAAAATTTACTCATAAAACCACCCCATGATCCTTCCAAATCTCAAAGAGTGGAGGGATTTGGTCAAGAGGTAGGCGATCTCTACACAAATCAACACACGTGACAAGCCATCAATGTCCAAATCGGGACACGCCACTCTCAGCTTACGCCACTGCACTCGACGTACAATACACCAAATCTTATGCCTTGGTCTTGTGTAATTTCAGACTCATACTATCCCGGTGCATTGAACTCGTAGTATATTTGACTTTGAGGTACACGACACTAGTACTAGCAAGATTAGGCAGATTCCGGCCGCCGTGGCTCGAGACCGTCGCGCACGAGGCGTCGTTCGACAGCTCGTTCCGGGTAGCAAGGGTGAGGCTACCCCCTGAGGTCGATTAGCAGCGAGCCCGGGGTGTTCTGGGGGTGATTCGGTGTGTTGTACGTCGAGTGTGGTGACGGTAAGCTGAGAGTGGTGTGTCCCGATTTGGACATTGATGGCTTGTCACGTGTGTTGATTTGTGTGCGCGATCCAGTGATCGCCTACCTCTTGGATTTGGTGAGATTTACGGCTTGGCAGGAAGTTTGGCACGGCGAGGATATCGTCGCCGTGGCACTGGGATCATTCGCCAAATATGTTAGGTATGACTTCAGCGTTAACATAAGAAGAATCCAAATTTAGCATGTATGACGACGCAAATGACTTATTCTTTACATCATACGCAAAGCGGGCTCAAGTATTTAATATCTCCGTCTTATGACTCTGAGGGCCCCAATGACCTAGTTTTCACATCATAGGGATGCCAGGGTAACCACTGCACTCACACATTGCGGAGTTTCTCATATCTTAAATAACGCCGGACATTTCCAAAAAAGATCTCACTTGCGCTGGGTAATTCTACGACCAAAAAGAAAATCATGTCCTCCGACGACGCCTCACACTCTACTTCTCGTTCCCCTTCCCCCGAGCCCCAGATGGAACAACAACCACAGCAGTCCTCTGGGCGCCGCCGTCAGAGGCAACCACAGCCTCAATCCCAACAACCCCCCGCTTCGCAACCCGACCAACAGCAGCTCCAGCAGTCCCAGCCTGGAGATCTCGCTCAGCATGCGCCTCAGGCTGGCCAAATGCTCGGAAATACCCTCGGCCAGGTCACTGGCGCAGTGGGCGGTCAGGCAAGCCAAGGGAGCAGCGGCAAAGACGCGCTGAAGTTGCGGCTTGATCTGAATCTCGATGTCGAGGTTACGATCAAAGCAAAGGTGCACGGCGATGTCACCCTCTCTCTCCTGTGAGCCTCATCTCCATTTAACCCCGCTATTATATATAATTTAATTCTGAGATCATGAGGGCGTGACTAATCACCTCGCCCGTAGTAAATGAAAATAACCGACAGACAACCCCTATGAGGGTCTCGCATAGCCACTCGATTGTATCGTTGTCGTTAGCCATGGACTTTTCGATCACTGTACCTATCTAATGCCGCTGTACTATTTCACTCGTAATATTAATGGACACTAGATCTGCGCGCAGTCCGCCAATGCATTGAAGTGAACTCCGGAAACAAAAACATCTGTGATTCTATTTATTCACTTCCGAAGTACCACCCATCCGTTCTGTCTGGATGTGCGCAGTCCTCCCGGCGGGGTTCCCGTGCTCATCCAAGGGCTTTGAAAGTAGTAAGTCTAATACCTCCATTTCTAATCATGCCCATCCCAGTCTGGTCAGGCCAAGTGGCGCCTCTCGTAACGTGCCTCCTACGCCATAACTATTTGAACCATGCCATTTACGAGTAAGGTAAAATTCTCCCCGTCCAAAACACTCTGCATATCGAATGGCACAATTGTGTTTAGTCTGGTTTTTATTACAGTAATCGAAGACAGGGAGTCGTGCGACCAAGAAGGTACAAGGAGTCGTTTCTCGGTGCGACAAGAAAACAGGCTGTGTTGAGGTATTTTTCTTCCCGTAAATCTATATAAGAATCGAACATGTTGCGCCCAGGAAAGCTGATTGGCTGAGACAAATGTCAAAACCCTGCTTTAGAGAACATTGATTGACTGAGATTGCAGCCACTGCTTCCTATGTCTCCTTCACAGACTACGCCGGAGCCATTCTGGTCACACATTATATCTGAATTTGAAGGTGAATATTCTCAGTGCTCATCAAGTTGGGCAATGTACACGAGGCCGCGAGGAGCCAACTGGAGGTTGGCGAGGAATAGCATCTTTCGTGTCCCGAGAGAAATAGATCACATTCAATTTAATTTACGCTGTCCGGGGTGACGAAGCACGGGTCACTGCGAGCAATAAGCACAATAATGTTACGCTGTGTAAAATATTAATCTGGCTGACCTTCGATGCTACACAGTCTAATCTGCCGTAGGGTCGCACATTTTACTGCTAGTGTTCAAGAAATGGAGTGTTCACTCGCCTCAACAAGTTGAGCAACGATCCCTGCAACAAGACGTGCAACGCACGTGATCGTGTTTGATGCCGCCCACACAATCGCAAATAAAAACCATCTCTCTTCCGCCCTCAACACTGGCTGGCATCCACAGCACTAGCCTCGCAAAGATGTAATCCAAGAAGGCAAACCCACATCCGACTTCGCTCAAGACGAGTGAAGTGGGAGAGTCTGAGACAGCCAGAAGGAGTGTCACCAAAGTCTCACTGCGGAAGCAAATCTCCTATAGGTCTGAAGTTGGAACCCCTCTGACCCACCGCTTCTCTCCTTCTTACCACATCCATTCACCGCCAGAGTTGACCTCTAGCACTTCTCCCTTCGTCTTTTACATTCTCAAATCTCTCCCAACCCCACTCTCGTCCTCATGTCTCCTTCCGCCTCCCACCTTCTACCAGATCTCACAGGAGAGCTAATCGACGACGGCAGGCTCGAGCTTATATGCTTGCTCGGGAGCGGCGGCTACGGAAAGGTCTACAAGGCCTTCGACACCACTTCATCTTCGGACGCGCCCGTCAATTACGCAGTTAAGTGCATGCCTCGATACGAGCCCGGTACCCGCGGTGCTAAGATCCAGGAGAACGAGCTCATGGTGCACCGCATGGTGAGCGGCCACCCTCGCGTCATCACCTTCCACCGCCAGTTCTCCACCGACGAGTTCGTCTTTGTCGTGCTCGAGCTCTCCACGGGCGGTGACTTCTTCGACGCGCTCATCACACGCGAGTGCTACCGCGGGAATACGGCGCTGATCAAAAAGGCGTTCGGGGAGCTCCTCGATGCGGTCGAGTATTGCCACAGAAATAGCGTCTATCACCGGGACCTCAAACCGGAAAACATTCTCTGCAACTTCGCTGGTACGGATATTCGGCTGGCCGATTTTGGACTCGCTACGCAGATAGGAGTGTCGACGCAGTTTGGGTGTGGAAGTAGGTGTTATATGAGCCCTGGTACGTCATCCATTTTTGCGATTCAAGGTACATCGCTAATCTTCGCGTAGAATCCATCGATCGCGGTTACACCAACGGTTGCTATTCGGCGCGCCACAGCGACCTTTGGGCGCTCAGCGTAATCTTCACGAACATGATTTCCGGCCGTCATCCATGGTGCAGCGCAGACATGTCCGATTCATGGTTCGCGGCGTTCCGGAGCGACAGCAACTACCTCTTCAAGGCACTCAAAATCACGCGTCCGGCGAGCGCACTTCTCAAGCGGTGTTTCCACATGAACCCGCTGCGCCGCCCGACGCTCGCACAGTTCCGGGACGCCGTGAACGCGATCGAGTATTTCTCCCTTGAAGATGTGCTGCAGGCGGCGCCCGTGACGCCGATGTTGGACAAGCCTCTGCCGCCCGTGCCCGTGGCACCCACCACGTCGCTCGAGTGGGTCGTCGCCGCAGCCGCAGCGTCCGCCATCGGCGAATTGGACACGCCTCGGCCCTCATTCCCCCAACACCTACCCCAGCCGCTCAAGTTCATCATCGGCTCCTCTTCGTCTTTCTCCTCCGCCTCCTCTTCCGTCACCCTAGTATCTCTCCCGTCCTCCCCGCCCTCCTCCCTCCCCTCCTCCGACTCGTCCGCCCCAAGCGTCAGCACTGCCTCAGACTCGAGCACCCCCGCGACGCCGGCGGCGTTCCCTGCCGACGACGCCCGCGCCCGAGCCAGCGCCTGCAGCACCTTCGACCTCACCGCAGACAGCCCCTTCCCCGCGCTCCCCCCGCGCGCGCACGTCCGGAAACCGCGGTTCCCTTTCCTCGGCACTGCCCCCGGAAGACCGGAAGAGTACCGCACCGTCGCGGACAAGGGCCGCCCGACACTGCCTACCCGACGCAAGTTTTTGACCGCGCGCTTCATGGGCAAGCTACAGAAAATCGAAAACTCATAGATAAAAATCCTGTAAAATGACGAGAAAATTAGATTAGGACTGTATTCTATATACATGAATGTAAAATACCCGGTGGAAAACTATTGTTCGCGCCAATTCCATTGACAATTGTTTCATGGTATTGATGTTCAAACTCCGATGTTTATGTGATTTACCACCCAGACCTAGACTAATTTGATCTGATCGTTGACCTCGGGACCACATCAGCGCCGGCACTCTCTCTTAAACCACCAGAACGACCGAGGTGCTCTCTATTGTCCCCAGAAGACATGGCACGCAGAAGAGACCAGGTGAGGACCTCGAAACGCACTGAATCCGATGGTCCATGACATTTTCTCAGGCCCGTTCAAGTACTGGCGGAAGGACTTACCATTGCCGCCAGTTGTTCCCTCTCCGACGAGCGCCTCGTACGAATATCATGGGTGCGTCTGCAGAACCTTTCGCGCATTCCTATTCCCATTCTCAGTAGGAATCACCAAGCCCGCAATTCGACGACTTGCGCGGCGGGGTGGTGTCAAGCGGTCCTCGGGCAAGATCTACGAGGAGATGCGCGGTGCATTGAAGATATTCCTGGAAGGCATTGTGCGGGATGCAGTGTGGTATACGCAACATGGATACCGGTAACGATTTTTCAAACTACCCCCATTCGTTTGAAGTAACTTCTTAGCAGCTCGACGGTCACGTCGCTCGATATTTGGTATGCCTTGAAACGCAATGGGCGCACCGTCTACGGATTTGCACTGTGACTCACGAGGTCTGAATTTGTTATTTGTATTGGCGCATCCCCACTGTGGGTGATGGCATTTTCTGTCGTTCAGTTTGACAGTTCATTAACACCTCAACAGGGAGAACGATCTGTTCCGCTGTGTCCCCTGCAAATTAAATGATGTCATCTGGGTCTCGGTTGCGATCGGATATTTCGGCCCCCCAAAGAATCATCTTTGTACGTATGCAGGGCGTTGGACACGGGAAAATGCAGAACTTCGCCCAAAATGGCATGGACCGAAACCGTTATGGAGAAGGAGGTACGAAAGCTGTCACTTGGGCCGCCTCACTAGCTTGGAATGGGCCACTGTACGGAATTATTTCAAATCTTGTGGGTCACTCCGCCGAAGGGTCCTTCAGCTTAACACCGCCGTTAACTAAGTTGTGGCGTGGTATGTTGTCCCCGGAGATATAATTCGAAACCCTTGCGCAACGCTACTTACCATAACTGTCCTAGACCAGAGAGGAATCACCCCGTTGGCTTGAATAATTCCATCTCCTGCATTCTAAGCGGCAGAACTTCGCAAAACGCGAACTGTTCGAGCCACTGACAGAAAATGCGACCTTGACGGAACGGGGCTTGTCTCCGTCTGGAGTCGGCAAATTGTGCGCATAACTCTCCGTGATAGACCGAGGGAGTCATTTTCCAAGGCTTTATAGCTACAGCAAACCCGCTGAAACGCGGGTGACACCGACTTTTCCCGATGCCATGATCAACCCCTTGCTCATAAGTCGGAAACTCGTCTATTTTCAAGGCGGGTTTTCTTTTTCTACGTGGAGCTAAATTGTCGCAAAATAGCAGCCTTACAAAGGATATAAGAAGACCCTGTGTACGCCAGAAACCACCTAGCAGGACCACCTCCATTTTCCAGGTGATTTGGACATCAACTCGATTAGGTTAGCTCGTCAGTGCTTACGTTGCACCGCGATATCTCGGCATCATTGACCGGAGAACATTTCTTATCCTCAAGACTAGGTCACCCGTTTTACGCGTCTACACGTTGTGCACAGGCTCATACGCGCCGCTTTCTCACTCGTGGGTCGCCATTCTAGCCAACCTCAACCTACAAGATGTCGGGCCTTGAAACTACCGGCAAACAACCCAAGACCATCTCTCCGCGTCCTTGACTCACGCGTATCTCCATCCCACAGAGTCTTTTGCGGAAGCCCAGACCATTTATGGCTCCATGCAGTGAATTAAACCCTCTGTACCCTCCATTACGCTCCACAGCTAACCCAATTTCTAACGTCTAGGCCCATATGCCTAAGGTCCGACACAGGCCACAACGTGTTTGGCAAGTGGGTACCCCTGATTACCTATCCCCGATTTGCTACAGTTTGCAATGCCTCCATATCCCTTGGAGGAGCCATGAATTTGCACTGTATAAATAGGCCCAATGAACGATCTTTAGTTAACCTTCAATGCCCGTTGCAGCCATCGTAGGCCGTTCTCCTTTATGCGTGAGCACTGGGAACTAATACAGAGCTGTTCAAATAGCCCACTTACTCAGATATCCTCGTCATCGGCGGTGGCCCCGCTGGCGCCTATGCTGCGTCTGCTCTCGCAAGAGGTTAGGATAATATTTAGTACCTCATCCATCGATCTCTCATTCTTTATACCAGAGGGATTTAGCGTCACCATCCTCGAGAAGGATCATTTCCCTCGGTATCACATCGGGGAAAGCATGTTGCCCTCCTGTCGCCCGTTCCTGCGCTTCATCGGAGCCGAGGAGAAGGTCGTCGAGCATGGATTCGCCGTTAAGGTGTGTGATTCATCGTTCCGCGCTCTTGCCATTATATTTATCGCACCGGAATCCAGGTTGGAGCCGCCGTGAAACTCAACCAGTTCAAGCGCGAAGGATGTGCGTACCGTATACTTCACCTCCTGAGTCGGTGGCTGATTAATTTCCACCAGACACGGACTTCATCTCGTCTGATCCCAAGAAAGCCGCCTGGAACGTCGTACGGCATTTTAATTGTAAAGCAATATTTGATTTGATTCCCATGCCTTGATTCAGGTCCGCTCCGAATTCGACGAGATCCTCCTCCGGCATGCCGCTGAGAGCGGCGCGTGCGTACGCGAGGGCGTCCAAGTCACCGGCATCAACTTCTCCTCCGACGTCATCAAGCAACCTATCTCGGCGGAGTGGAAATCCGACAGGGGGGGCAAAGGCGAAGTGCGCTTCAAATGGCTTGTGGACGCGTCTGGACGCACGGGCATAATGTCCACGAAATATCTGAAAAACCGCAAGTTCAACCAGGCGCTCAAGAACATCGCGTTCTGGGGATATTGGACGGGCGCGGGAATGTATGAGCCCGGGACGCGACGCGAGAATGCTCCGTGGTTCGAGGCTCTGACGGGTATGTGGTTCCATCAGATTGTTATGCACCCTGGTGAATCATTGTGTTGCAGACGAGACCGGATGGGCGTGGTTTATTCCCCTCCACAACGGGACGGTCTCTGTCGGCGTGGTTCTGAAGGAAGAAGCAAACCGCATCAAGAAATCCAATCTAACGGGGCCCGACTTGAGCGAGACCCACTATCTCACCCAGCTAAAACTCGCTCCTGGTGTTATACGTTTGCTCGGGTGCGCCATACTCACGAGCGAAGTCAAGTCCGCGGGGGATTACAGCTACTCCGCAAGCCACTATGCCGGTCCAAACTATCGCATTGCTGGAGATGCGGGAGGTCAGCCAGTTTCCATCCCATGGTGCAAATAACTGATTTCGGACCTTTTTCTGCAGCCTTCGTGAGTTTTCTCTAGCAAGTTTGTATTTCTTGATATTCAACTTGAGCAGATTGACCCCTTCTTTTCCTCCGGAGTGCATCTGGCGTTTGCGAACGGGTTGTCAGCGGCCAGCACCATTGCTGCCTCGATCCGCGGCCATTGTACTGAGGCGGAGGCGATCAGGTTCCACAACGAGAAGACTGGAACGTCGTACACCAGGTACTGCCGTAAATGACACCCCAGATCCCACCCGCGCTGAATTATTTTCGTCAGATTTCTTGTAGTCGTGCTGAGTATTTACAGACAAATAAACTCACAGGCGGAGCCCGTTCTTTCGGACGTTGACGAAGACAACTTCGACAGAGCTTTCGATTTCCTGCGGCCCAGTCAGTCACTGTTGTGCGCGCGATATTTTCCTTACTGATGATATGCGGGGATAGTCATCCAGGGAGCGGCAGATGCAGACCAGACAGTGACAGAGCAGACGCTCCAGCGCACGATGGACTTCTGCGAGCACGCGTTGGGACCCACAACGCCCGAGATGCAGGCCGCGGTTGCTGAGCGCGTCGATGCGTCGCTCCTCGCGCCTGACGGCCCCATCATGGGCACCACGGCCGTCGCGGCGCTCGCCGGGCAGGATGAGGAGGCAAAGCAAGTACTGTGGCGTGTCAACGCGCGCAAGGCCGTCGAGGGGATGTTTGACTGGGAGCAGAACTTTCAGGGGGAGAGCTTGAATGGCTTTGCGGTCGTGTTGGAACGCGGAGTCTTGGGCTTGCGGCGGACCGCTGAGGCGATGTGAATAATGTTTTAAATTGCTTGAGTTAATTTTTAGTTCAATGAATTTGCTGGATGCTCGTTGCGGTTGCGCGGTGGTTCGTCTTCATCGAGCAAGAGCGCAATTTATAATTTCAAAAATGTGTCGATTCTTGCTTGGGGTAGGAACACATGTAAGCCAGAGCCAGCGTAAGAAGGCCGCCGCCGCTCAATACTTCGTGAAAAATCCGACTGGCTTGATAATGCTGCTTGAGCCACGCCCACTGAGGGAGCCGTAATTTTCGCGTGCAATGGGCAGTAAATTCGTCGCCTCTGATGAGACCAAGCCTGATTCTCATGTCCCTGGTTCGTTGAGCTCTGAGTCTGAGCAAAGTGGTGACAGCGAAGAGCTCTCGTGAGACTCGGTAAAAAAACACGAGCATACACCAGAATGATGCCATCATTGATTCCTCTTCCTCCTTCCTTTCTTCCTCCACATTCATTCGTTCATTTTCTGCTCGAAGGCTCACGCTGCGAAAGAGCTAGGGAAGTTCTCCGATAAATATGGCCAGCGCGTTTTGGCCGGCTTCTTTCCGAGTCGGATGGCGAGCGGAGTCTTTCCATCTTGAATCATTCAGATTGAATCACTTTCCGACAGGATTCCCCGTCCAAGACACGATCTCTCTGATCTGCGTTTCAACCCTCGGCGTATTAGTGTACCCAGCATCGATAACTATCATGTGGCGGACCTATTTCTGATATCATTTTACCACATCAAGTTAATCACCGCCTTCTCGAATGCCACCTCGGTCCGAGCTATTTAGGACTAAGGACCTGCTCTGCCTTTCCGGGGTGCATATTACTCTCGCTGCCGACTAAGCTCTCCCAGGGGGACGGGGAGCAAGCAAGAGGCAACACCTGGAGCATAACCCAGCAGCGGGCGGCGGACGTCGACGCATCAAGCACCTTCTACAGCGGCGATCTCGTCGAAGCATCAGCGATACTTTCCCGTGGTCGACATCAGGCATGGATTATACTCACACGCACTGCACGCTGTCTCTTACCAGCGGCCCAGACGCTGAAGGCGGGCCCAAATGAATCACCCGTATAGCGGCGCAGCGGGCTACATCTACGCGAATGAGGTGCGTTTTGTGTCCACTCAGACCAACTGTATGCCACCCAGCACGCTGACTCATGCGATGCGCCAGCATCCGTACACGCCCGTGGATTCCCGGCCCAAGAACCCGTACGGCAAGCTCCCGAGCTTCGTCCCAGTAAGCCCGCCGGCCCACGGGTGTATAGAGCTGACAACGGGTCACTTTCAGAGTCCCTCGTCGATCAAGTCGAATCCCCTCCAAGCCCACGCTCCCTCAAGTCGCAAGTCTCACGACTCGAGCTGGTCGACGGAAGGGACGTACACACGCACGCAGCGCCCGAAGCACGATGATACGCCGGTGGGGCGGCCGCGCGGGAACTCGCAGTCCCGACCGCCTATCCCGCTCCGGGTGCCGATATTGCACCCGTATCAACAGCGCAGCGCCTCATGGGTCGACCTCACGGACGACAGCCCTACCACCAAAGCGAAAACTAATGTGATGATCGTGCCGCCCGAGCGCTCGACGAGCCGGCCGCCGAACAGGATGACGCCGTACGAGCGCGACGGCGACCCGCTCAGCCTGCGCCACTCGGCGTTCGTGCCGTACGAGCCACGCCCATTCGAGGCAGAACGCGCGAGGGCTAAAAAAGCCGCGTCGTGGCGCGGCAAAATCCAGGTGCGTCTCTGCAGCTCCCCGCCCGTCCCTGTCAACGCATCTCGTCTGACAGAATGCCCTCGAACAGCGGCGCCTCAGACGGGCGTTAACACGGCTGAGGCGGCTCATGTGAGTTGTGCATCCGATAGGCGCAGCGGCGGCTAAATTTGCGTTATAGGCGCTTCGAGTCGTGAATGTTAGATGAACGAATAGGCGCTGTACTTTAACTCTGTTGACGCCGGGATCTCGGCTGTCTTTTAGGGATGAATGACTGTCAAACTGTATTTTAATTTAACCAGTTGTACTCACGGGGAGGGCTCAAGGTGCAACCAGACAGGATAGCAAAATCAAGCCATAGATGGCAGTAATTGGGATTGGAATAGTCCAGGTTGACATCGGCCAGAAGTATCACGTTCGGCATTCCGAGATCTGACACGGAGCGGTGTGCGAGGTCTGAATCGACCGTCAGAATCGCGGAGACCGAAAGTCCTTTACAGGTCCGCTGCCTCCTCCGTTCAGTCAGCGCTCGCCACGAAGTTCCCGAGGTATATTTAAACGCTGGCATGGACGAAGGTCTTTCCTCTAACCATATATGAGGGACTCTGTAGACATGGCGGCCAACTCTAATCCAGAACCCACATTTCCGGAGGACATAGAACGAGCCATAACTGATGTGCTTCTCAATGATGCTAGGGATATGTGTGGCACGATGGCTCTCGTGGCCTCGCGTTTTCATGCCTTGCGAGTCAGTATAACGAAGCTTCTTCAAACCTAGTAACAGTCCGGGTGGGCTCCAGGAGGAAACCGATTACTTTCCGTACTGTCGTCGTCCGCCAACACAAGGACTGGACGAAGTGAACCAGTGACCTCTTCGCACCGAATGCCAGCTTCATTCGGGTGCTGCCCCTCGGTATTTATTTTACTCAAGATACACTTTCGGACGAGGAGTTGTCGCACATTCGACGATTCCTCAGACACAGCATGGTCCAAACACTGAACACTGTTCTTCACAGAAAACAGATAAACTTTGAAGGCTGCTCAGCTCGTGTCAAATCCGGGTCAGCCAGCAGGAAAATTCAGAAGTCACCCGAAGGATGCGAACCATCTCAATCGAGATCTAAATTCTTCGTCAAGGTGCAGGCTGTAGACGCGAGGACGACGTTAATTACCCCTGAGCTTAATTATAAGTAGACACGTGATCGTGTTCGATAAAATCGTTCAACTTCTACTTCTACTTCTTGGAGTTGAACAGGCAGTTTCATTATCTCGTGAGTTCGGATGCGAGAAGGAGGAGGATTGCTTGTGCGGTCCCAAATTGAAACAACAGGTAACCGTACTACGTAAATGTGACGTCTACACCTACGCTACGGATTACAATTTTATCCTCCCTGCACAGCCATTCGTCGTTAGCTTCGGTCGTGACAAAGCGACAGGGCGAAACAGTCCGAAATGACCGATCTCCGTCTTGTCTCCGTCCGTCCCGAGAACTCAGAATACGCAGCTCCTACCTTTGAACAACCTTTTACCACACAAATCTCCTGCTATGGCAGTTAGCTCTCCTGAACCCGCATTTCCAGAGGACATAGAACGAGCCATAACTGACGTGCTGCTGGACGATGCTCGAGACATGTGTGGCACGATGTCTCTTGTGGCCTCACGGTTTTATGCCTGGTGCGTCAGAAGAGCTATCCATGTTCGTCTTAATAACAATCCGGGTGGGCAGGTCAAAACCGATTACGTTCCGGACGGTCGTCGTCCACCGGCACAAGGACTGGACGAAGTGGATCAGCGAACTCTCGTTGCTGAATGCCAGCTTTATTCGGGTACTGGCCCTCAACATTTCTTTTGCTCGAGATACACTCTCCGATGAGGAGTTGTCTTACATTCGGCGACTCCTCGAAGCTGCAGGAGGAGTCAGGCACCTCGCGGTGCATTGGAACATCTGGGCGCACTTTCATCGCGAATGCGGCACCCTACAACTCGAAAGTCTCTATCTCATATGGGATGGAGTCCATGGCATCCCTCGTCCATCGTTGAGCCAATTGCAACATCCCGCTCGACTCAAAGACCTCGCAGTCTATGCGCCACCCGATCTTCGATATATGATACTTTGGCGCTCATGCGGCGAGCTATACCTTCCAGCAACGAAACACTGCGTCAATCTCGCCTACGTGACGTATGCGGCCGACCGCCCTATTTTGCCGCTGGGGTCTGTGTGCGCGGACCCACGCATCAAAGGGGCCATGTTCCTCCTTGTCAATAATCCGCCGAAATACACGGTTGAGGAGGAGGACGTGCTGATCCAGGTTAACATGGAGTCGTACCCGAATTTCTCGACGGCTTATCTCCCCTCCGCGCGTCAAGTACTGGGGGAGTGGTTGGCGAAGATGGAGGGAAGGCGGAGCGTCTTGCATCATCCGCCGCCTCGCGCTGTTGTGGATAACAGTGAATGAGACGCTGGAACTTTGACACGTGGTTGTCGTTCAGTACAGTATTCAGGGAGCATATGCGCTGCTATTCGGCGACCTTGATTGATTTGACCAAAGGAACATATATGCGCAAAGTATGGCTGGATTGCCGATGAAAATAATTGTCGGTGTTCAATTTGCAACTCTCATAATTATTGGCATCGCCGTCTGGGGGAGTATATGCGGCATCGCGGAATTGATTGCATACTAGTATACTGAAGATTTTCCTTTCTTTCTCTCACTCATTGGGACTTGCAATTGGGTGTCAACGGCACCTGCAAATACGGTGGGTCCGGACGGCTTCCCTGTGACCGCGGCGTTTATTAATGATCGGCTAGGAAAATCCCGATACCTCCAGAAATCTGAGCTACTTGAACCTTGTGCGAAGGTGAGCAGGGTCGCGACGACAAGACTAATTATACCAGCACGTGACCGAGTTTGGTCAATAGTTCAACTGTAATGAACATCCAGCTTCATGAGTGAGTTGTGAATTGAGATGGGTAAATATAAGGGAGAATGAGATCGTTGGACTTCCAATTATGAGCGTGAAAGCTGAGTTTGACGGCTCGGGAAGCCTCTGACAGATATATTTACACGGTTTTCTGCATTTGTATAATGCATCGTCGTGGTAAGCGTCATCGGGATCTATTTGCCTTGTTTTGTGCGCAATATTCACGAGCTCCCGGATTTATTACGGCCCGATCGCGAACGTGCACCTGGTCCGAACGCATCAGCGGAGTTTGATTCGTTTGTTATGCGCGACGCGAGCGCAAACACGGATAAACGCGTCGCAATTGCCTTTCTCCTCCTCTCACCTCCATGGTGCGCCGCGTAGACACGTCCGACGAGGACTCGAGCCCCCCAAAGACGAAGGTGAAACCCGAGAAGGTCAAGATGGAGAAAGGCAAGGGCAAGGCGCGCGAGCAAGACGAGGACGGGTCCCCCAAGGGCGCGAAGCGAGCACGGGCCAACGAAGCGGGAGACGCGGTCCCAAACAACGACGACGATGAGGACGAGCTCGACGAAGAAAATGCGTCCACGCCGCCCCCGAAGCGCGTCAAGACACTCCCCCGTGATGTCGACGGGTACGCGCCACTCTTTTTTATCTGCGATAAAGAAAAACAGGGACTAACGGACATTGGTGGCGCAGATTCATCCCAGGGTCTATCGTGCGGATCCAGCTGCGCAATTTCGTGACTTACGACGCGGTCGAATTCCGCCCAGGCCCGTTCCTCAATATGATACTAGGGCCCAACGGGACGGGAAAGTCGAGCATCGCGTGTGCGATCTGCCTCGGGCTTAACTGGCCGCCCAAGATCCTGGGGCGCGCGGCTGAGCTCAACAGCTTCGTCAAGCTCGGCGCGGACACAGGCCACATCGAGATTGAGCTCAAGGCGCCCGCGGGGCAGAAGAACCTCATCATCCGCCGCAACATCAACGCCAAAACCAAGAGCTCGAACTTCACGCTCAACAGCCACGCCGCCTCGGGCGCGGAGATCACCGAGCGCGTCTCAAGGCTGAACGTGCAGTGCGGGAACCTGTGCTCGTTCCTGCCGCAGGACAAGGTGTCCGAGTTTGCGGCGATGACGCCTGTGCAGCTGCTCCGCGAGACGCAGCTCGCTGCGGGCGACGAGCACCTCACGTTGTGGCACGAGACGCTCATCTCCGCGGGGAAGGAGCTCAAGGGCCTCACCGATGTATGTGCCGCCCGTACTTCATTTTCCCGCAGAGCCCGACTGACGCGCGCCACAGACGATCACCTCGGAGACGGCAACCGTGCGCCAGCTGCAGGAGCGTAACGAGAACATCGAGCGCGACGTCCAGCGCTACCGCGAGCGCAAGCGCATCGAGCACACCGTGGGTTTCCTTCGCTTCGTTTTCATGATGCGCATCCGCTAACGCTGGCGTAGATCGCGATGCTCAAGGTGCTGATCCCGGTGCAGCACTACCGCGAGGCGCGCACCGAATTCATCGCGCTCAAGGCGCGCCAGCGCGCGCAGCACCTCAAGGTCAGCCGGCTCCAGGAGCGGAACAAGCCCGCGCACGCGCTGCTTGCGTACGTGTCTCGTCATTCCTTTTGCGCGTTCCGTCCTTTTCTTTACTCTATCTCTTCCCGTTTATCTCTTCCTCCGCCCTCCACCCGCTTCCTCTTCTTTTCGCCATCCTTCCCGCTACCCCCTCCATCGATGTTTCCCTCCTCTTGCATATTCCATCGTCCCTTCATTCCAAGTGCTCACCTCCTTCCTTATTTGGCCACCTATATCTCACTTCTCTCATCCCCATTCCCTTCCCTGTCCGCTTCCTTTTGCCCTAACCTTCCTCTCCTGTCCCTCCTCGTCGCCTCCTCTTCTGTCGTCCCTTTTTGGTACCCGAATACTCCTGATATGAAACTCGTCCTTTCCTCCAACCCTTGCCACGTCATTCATCCTCCCCATTCCATCCCTCCTACTCACTTGCCCATCCCCCTTCTTCCGTCGCCTCCTTTCCTTTCCTTGGTCTTGGGTCATCTCTTCACATATCCCCCGCCTCCCGGCTCCTTCTGCCCCGTTCTTCCTTCGTCGCCGTCGCGCGCGCTAGCCGTTTACCTCCTCTCTTCCTTCCCCGTTCCTTTCCCTTCCTTCCGACGCTCGCCTGCCCGTCATTCTCCCCGCCCTGCTCGACCTCTCCTTCCTTCTGCCACGTCATCCATCACATGCCTTGCCTTGATTCCTCGTATCCTCGTCCATTTATCGTTTCTATTCCTTCTTCCTTCGTCCCGCCTTTACTCCGTTCGTCCCCTCTCCCCGTGTCCTTAGCCATCTTCCTGTGCCTGTCCAGTCCCCATCACGTGATCGTCGCCTCCACCGCCTTTCCTTCGTCCTCCCCCTCTCCCGTCTTTCCTTCCTGCAGATTCTCCTCCCCCTCTTGCCTGTCCACTTCAGCCTTCTCGTGCCGTCTTTTCTTTCCTTTCGTCCATCATGCCACGCAATTATCCGCGGGTCTTCATTCGTCTTCCTTCCTTCTCCGCGGCGCTTCCCGGGAACGCGTCGTCATCTTCTTCACATTCCTCGTTTCGTCTCTCCTCGCCGTCGCCCTCCCTTCGTTTTCTTCATCCATCTTCTCCCCGCCGACTTCACTCCTTCCCACTCCTCACACCACACACCACACCAGCACTAACCCATCTTTCTCAGGAAACTCGAGCGTCAACACAACGAGCTGCACGCGGACCGCGAGGCCGCTAAGAAGAGCCTCCGCGCGGCGCTCGCCAAGGTCGAGAAGCGTACGCAGGCGAGCGAGGCGTTGGTGCGTCTCTCTTCTCACCTCCCTCGTTCCATTCTCTTTCCCCGCCCTCGACGCCCCTCCTTCTCTTTGTCCTCACGTTCCGCGTCCCCGTGTCCGCCCACGCTACGTCCCCCTCCTTCCCCCTTCCCCCTTGCTGACTCAGCCTCGCACTGCAGGAAGGCGATTCAGAAGACATCCAGAACAAGCTCTCGGGGCTGAAGAAGGCGGAGAAGTCGCGCCAGAACGCGATCAAGGGATACGAGGCGTCGATCGCCGAGGTCAAAGCGGACCTGGAGAAGGACGTAGGTGTTTTCATTGCTCGATTTCTCTCGTCTGTAACTTGTCGCTAACGATCCTTTCTCGCAGGTCAAAATCGAGAACCAGGACGACGTGACGGCGGAAGGACGCCGCCTCAAAGCCGAATTTGAAGCGTCGCCTTTCGAATCGGACAAGAGAGCGTGGGATGAAAAGAACAGTATTCTGCGCCGCCGCAAGGAGATGAATAGAGCCCAACAGAACGAAGGAACGAATCTGTGCGTATCTCACATCCATTACTGGCCTTTCCATCCTAATGCGCCTCGCCCTGCAGGCTCAACTCGCTCAACAGCTCCGAGGGAGTGAAGCTTAACAACCTGGGGCAGTGGGCCCGCGACGTCGCGGACACGGTGCTATGGCTGCGTGGCAACAGAGACAAGTTCAGGATGGAGGTGTTCGAGCCGCCCGCGCTTTCCGTCACCGTGCCCGATGTGACCTTTGCCGCCGCCGTCGAGAGCTGCTTCAGTGGGGCCCAGATGAAGGTACCGCTCCTCCTCGGCCCTCGTGTCAATAGTCGTAGCAGCTGGCTAACGACTCGCGCAGATGTTCGTGTGCCAGTGTAAGGAGGACTACGACACGCTCAACGGGCTCATCAACGACAATCCGGGGCTCGGGCGCAGGGCGCGCGTGGGAGTGTGGCTCCGTCCGGGCCAAGACAGCGACCTAGCGCCCCCGCCGATGTCGCGCGAGGAACTCACGCAACGCGGCTTTGACGGGTACGCGATCGACTACGTCGACTGCGCGCCGGGGCTGCGGTGGTTCCTCAAGCGCGAGCTTAACATGCATCGCACGGTGCGTTTGTGTACTCATCATACGTCCGCGCGAAGCTGACGCGTTATCTTCAGGCGATCTCGCGCAAGGGCGTGCGGGATCTCAATGGTGCGATCGAGGCTGTGGCGCGTCCGGGGCCGGGCGGGCGCACGCCGCCCACGAACTTCGTCGACCGCGAGACGCAGCACCAGGTGCAACGCTCGAAGTACGGGCAGCGCAACGTTTCGTCGTCGGCGAACCAGATCAGTGCGCCCAAGAACTTTGGTGGTAAAGCCCAAGGTGTGTAGTGAGGCTGTCGCTCGTGCGGATGCGTGCTTACGGGTGCGCAGTGAACCCCGCGGAGAAGCAGCGCGCCGAAGATATCCTCAAGCGGTGCAAGCAGGAGGCGGCGGAGATCGAGGACGGGGAACGCGAGCTTGGTGAGGAGCGCCATCGCCTCGAAGAGCTAAATGATGAGTATCAGCAAAAGCGGGTGAGTCTACTTCCTGGTTATTCAGCGGACACACAGCTAAGGCGTCTGGTTATGTATAGTCTGCAATCCAGAAGCGCCTACAGGCCATCACAAATGAGCGGCAAAAGAGGCAGAAGCTAAAACTGAAGCTCGGTGCGTTACCCTCTTTCGCGCCTATCGGTATAGTCCCTGATGTCCGCTGCTCGTGGTGCTAGAACAAACGGAGCGCTTGCTTGCTACGGCGCTGAAGAAGGGGGACATGGTACAGGAGGGCGCGCGGCTCCGCGCCAAGATCATGGATATCGCCAAGAAGCGTGTCAAGCTCGTCGCCGAGGCGATCGTACGTACCCTTTCTCTCCTCTGCGCTATCGCTGTGCTGACCCGCGAGCTCCCAGGACCTCGCGCGCGAGGTGATCAACGAGCAGATCCACGCGACGCAGCTCGGGCTGCAGTACCTCCAGATCGGAGCGAAGAAGGCCGCGCTCAAGGAGCTGTGCGACCGCAAGGACGCCAAGTACCAGACCGCGCTGGCGGAGTTTAACAAGAGTGCGCTTCCTCCTTCCCTTTCTAAGTTGCTGTGAGCTGACCAAGTGTAACGCAGTCGATGCCGCGTTCGAGAAGCTGAAGGAGACGACGCGGACGCTGTTGGCGGAGAGCAAGGAGCTGCTTAGCGAGCTGCCGGACGACATGCGGGAAGAGTACCAGGAGATGGAGACGGCGCGCCTCGCGTACGAGAAGGCTGTCATCCAGGCCGAGAAGGACGGTGCGCCGGCGCCCGAGCCCAACGAGAAGGTCGATCTGCGCTCGATGGACGAGCTGCAGACGGAGCTCGAGAAGCAGGAGGCGAACCTCGAGATGAATATGAACACCAATCCCGGCGTCGTCGAGCAGTACGAGAAGCGCAAGCGCGATGTGAGCTTCGTCCGCATTGTGGGTTGTGCGCGTAGATTGCTGACGAGACGTAGATCGAGGTGCTTGAGAAGACGATCGAGGGCCGCCAGCGCCAAGCGGACAAGATCGAGAAGAATATCAAGAATGCTCGGGTGCGTTGCGGGAACGCTGCCCTTCACTCTGTCCGTACTCATTAGTCCTCGCAGGATAATTGGGAGCCTGCGCTGCAGTCGCTCGTTACCAGTATCGGCAAGAAGTTCTCCGCCGCCTTTGATCGTGCGTGTCCTTCTCTACCGCAGGGGCGTCCTCAGCTCACTTAGATCTTCCTAGGCATCGGTTGTGCGGGCGAGATTCGCGTGCGGCAGGAGGAGGCGTATGACCAGTGGGCCATCGACATCCTCGTCAAGTTCCGCGACACCGAAAAGCTGCAGCTGCTCACGGGCCAGAGGCAGTCCGGCGGGGTACGTCTCCCCTTCCTCCCGGCAGCGACGGCTCGCTGATTGCCCACCAGGAACGCTCCCTCACGACGATCCTCTACTTGATGAGTCTGACGGAGGAGGCGCGCGCGCCCTTCTCCCTCGTCGACGAGATCAATCAGGTGCGTTTGCTCTTCGATACCTCTCTGTACTTCCCCGGCTAACTGACCGTCGTCCTCAGGGCATGGACCAACGTGCGGAGCGCATGGTGCATAATTCGATGGTGGAGGTGACGTGCAAGGCGGACAGTGCGCAGTACTTCCTCATCACGCCCAAGCTCCTGCCCGACCTTGAGTACCACGAGCGCATGAAGATCCTCTGCGTCAACAACGGGGAGTGGCTCCCCGAGGAGTCGGGCCTCGGAAACATGATGAGTATGATCGATGGCTTTGTCGCGAAGGATCCGAGTCGGCGCGCGTAGAACGACGCTCATACATGGGAGACGCAAATCCGTGTTTTTTGACTAGATACCACATTTTCTAATCGTACATACTACGCTAGCTGCTTCGTCTCAGCCTATTCTTATCTTACGCTGTTCTGTAGTCGCGCCACGCGTGTAGCACCATAAATTTTATTTACCTTTTCCCGACTAATGGAGGTGTTTGTTTGGTACTGTTGTACCCTAGAACTCCACCTGGGATCGCTCCGTACTTTCTGGGATACCTCAGGCCTCAGAGAGCACTCTGCACTTCTAGGCCATAGCACTGGAACCTCGTTTTGCGGATGAAATTGCGCCGCACCTCAATCTTCCCTGGGCCTTCAAGATGAATTCCGACTTGATTCAGATTGGATTCCGACCTACAACTAGCGAGGAACGAACGGAGTATAGTTATAGTGTCTGTCTAGAGAGACTAGATCTCTTGGGATGCCAATCATGTCCACTCCTCGTACCTCCCGTCAAGGCAATGGTCATTATGAGCTATCCACAGCACAGGGACTGAAATCCGTCAGCCATCTATCCATCGGAAGACGCTAGCTACTTACGAGCCCCTGGGCTAGGGATATTGGACACATGAATTGCGTTCGCAGTCTCAGGGCCTAATGGATGTGTTCCAAACTGTGCGCCGCCCGATATCTGCGACTCGGTATCGGCACCGACCACGTCTCGCCTTATGACCCCGATGGCGGGTTCATTTCGCTCGTCATGGGGGGAGCTCCGTGCAGCGTATGCATTACGCTCAACCCGACCAGCTGCTGCGATCCTCCCGGAGACAATTCGTGCAATCCATAGGAGCTCGCTTCGTTCAGGGCGGGCCTCTTCGGTCGTCCATCTTATAATTACTGAGAATGGTTTTATAGTTGTGCTATCCGCGTACTACACCGACGCTACTAGTATGAGTCGCTCGCTTTCCTCGCCCAAGGTTCGGAACTACAAACAAAGCCCCTGAGCCGAGCCGAGCGTGCAGACTTTGCAGCTGACCAGCCCATAGTCCGCTCTTTCGTCCCCGGCAGGGAACTCGGCACAGGTATATGTCGCGTGTTCGACGTCCTTCTGGGTATATTTCGGGCCTTTGGCGCCGATGACACATTGGTTGGCGAAGGTTTCGTAGTCGCCTGCAGGGGAAAATTGAAATATTAGGACCAGGAAGGAACGTCACGGGCCGGAGGTATAGCCTTGGGCCAGCAACTCGGTGTACGTGTACTTTACGCCGGGTTCACAGTTGTTGGCAAGGGCTCCAAGAATGGTAGCGATGAAGGACAAAGCGATGGTGAGTCTCATGATTCAGGGAACTGGCGTTGGAGGTAGGTTTGATCAGAGACAGTGGGGACAGTCTCTTAAATACCTCGCCAACGAAAAGGAAGGAGCCATACGGAGCAATAGATGGCGATTTCAGCGGACTAAAGAGACGAAGAACGTATGTTACAACTCCGTCGGAATGGAAGTGCAGTAATGTATGGCAGGCGGAGCGCGTTTGACCTTTGGACTACTTCGTCGGAGGCGAACAGCGATGCGACCCATAGGACCTCGACCACCGCTCCAGCGCCAAACCCCAGGCCTCAGTCCCAGTGAAAACACCGTCTTGGCCGGTATCGCGTGGTATATACTATAGGGTAGTCTGAAAAATCTCGGGCTCCTACCTATGACATCACTGAACTCTGCTGCAAAGTCAGCGGGAAGCGGGAGTGTCGGACATCGCCTGCTTTCCGGCGTCCGCTCTCTCCCCATCCGCCTCTAGCTTCATTCGATTGCTTCTGTATGCCGCGTTTGCTGTTCGCTCTGGTCGCTGCTCAAGTCGTCTTCACGTGCTCGTTCCCCATTGAAGTCCTCACATCACCAAGCCCTCCAAACCATTTACAAACTGCTTAATCTCCGGTTCCTACGCGCAAGGTCAGGATCAAGGCTCCCGTGTCAGACCAATGCTCCCAGCGCAGGATCAAGGCTGACAAGATCTTGTGTTTCTTGGTCCACCCGCATACCTCAAGACCATCAAAGTATAACCTCTAGGCGTGCCAAGTTGAACACCTCGAGGGAGACAAGAAACTTGCAAGAAACACCTCAAGGGAGACAAGACCATCTTCAATATTTCACATTTACACTTCGCCGTCTCTGCGTGCTGTCTCTTGTTCTCGTCCCTTCTTCGTTATCGAGTCGTCCGTCCCTGGCACTACTCGCCCTCGTGCCCGCCCTCGTACCTGCGATTTTTCCGTCCTCGCCACAGTCGCGCGCAGACCGCGGTCCATCACCCGCGTTTCGCGCGAAGCCCCGGATGCCGACGGCACAAGGTATGTAATCGATTGCGCAAACCGTCTTGTCCGTAGCTGATGTTGGTTTGGACTGTAAGATTGTCTCCCTCACGCCGTACGTGCGCGTGCAGCGGGTACGGCGCGCACAAGACGAGCTTCCCTGTACAAGACGAGCTTCCCTGTGTACACTTCGCCGCTCCTCCTTTGTGTCCTGCATCCACTGCAGCCACCATTCTTCCGTACCTCGCGCTATTGTTTCGCCTTAGCCGTCACCGTTCCTCCTAGCCCTCGTACCGGCCATCCGTCCGTGTTCAGCGCGTCGCACGCGCAGGACTGCGGTGCGCCTCTCTTTTCGCGCGAATCAACTGAA
The DNA here is from genome assembly GCA_029204335.1 of Mycena vulgaris. Lineage (NCBI taxonomy): Eukaryota > Fungi > Basidiomycota > Agaricomycetes > Agaricales > Mycenaceae > Mycena > Mycena vulgaris. The sequence continues at coordinate 23,401 of JARGYA010000543.1, forward strand.
GTCAAAAGGAGGCAAGGTACGTCGTCGCTCCCTGCATCGTCTTGTTCGTACCTGATGTTAGTATAGAATTGCATCAATGCGTCGCCCACGCCGTACGACTCTCTGCGCACACCTTGGGTCTCTCCCCACGCGCTCTCAATTGGAAACTAGCCGTGGAGGGCTGTTTTCTGACCTTTAAACCGAATCTGACACACCTGTGAGAGTCCACTAGAATAATTCTGGAGATATCCATGGCACCCATCATTGGTCGCCGTTCCAAGGGCGCGAAGATGCTGTTAATGTGACCAAGGTCTCCGGGCTACGACTAGTCCGACCCGCGGGAGCAACGCGCCATGGATGATCATGCTATAGTATTCATTTCGTTTCTTTTTTTTTTGCACTTGATCCTAGCGCAGTCGTTATCTGTGTGTTACCTCTCTCATGAATCACTCTCGCTCGAAAATTGCGCTAAGGCAACTCCCGTACATTTTCCGAATTTGTATGTTTACCGAATTTGGGTCGTAGGATTTGTTCTGTCCTCTTCTGTGCGTTTTGCATTTGCCCAGTTGATATTCAATGATGTATCCATACATGCCAGCGGTCCCCCGGGTCCCTGTGGCAGGCGCTGTGCATCCAACCAGTGTTAAGTCCCTTGCTATAACTCAGATCTAGATCTAGCTTCTGATTCTGGAAATCCCGAGCTAAAGCCCCTTTATTCGTTTCCCGCTGCGCGTCGCCAAAAAAATCAGACGCAGAAACTAGAATACCAGGGTGCAGTATTGCTCCCGCTGTGCTCCACATAACCTAGCAATGTACAGTTCCTCAGTTCACCTGTGGTTTCTCCACAATAGGCTAACAAATTTACCAATAAACTCACAATTTGCATTCTACCTGTTTGCTCGATGCGGCACTGCGGCAGGTGATCGATGAGGACTAACAGTAATATCGGAAACTCGTCAATACTGCGGCATGAATGAACATCGGAACATCTCCAAAGAATCTCCGCTCTCACTTCGCCAACTGAACTCTGAGACAAATTAATTTTAAATGGACTGAAAATGTTCAAGAGAGATAACCCATCATGATGCAAACATACAGCCAGGTTGGACCCGCGCTCCGATATTACAGCTGTTTCCGAAATCCTTGAGACGCGCACATTTATTTTTCCCTCAGTCAACTTTGATGGAATGATAGCGATGCCCATTTTAGGTCGTTTGACCGTGTTGGGTTAACTCAGCAGGAGCCAGTAACCTCTTCGGGGTGCTAGAGAGATCAGATATCTGGTTATCAATTTAAGGTGGATGGTGATAGACCGCAGACGAGTTGTGCTATCGCCGCCGCGTCGGGGAAAAGACTTGCAAAGACGGCTTGAAGACGGCGGGGAAAGTTGCGGCAATCAAGCAAGCGTTCATCAATGATATTATATCTCCCGAAAATGGGCATCGCTATCATTTTATCAGAAGGTGAGCAAGAGCAAAAAATACCACCGCGTCTCAAGGATTTCGGAAACAGCTGTAATGTAATCGATTCCGCCAAGCGCCGCGTCCCCTGATGGCGGACCCTGGCGGACCTCAAGCTAGGACGGAGCTTCGTCGCTTCGCCTTATAGACTGGCCGAGATCTACGGAGTTATAACAAAGTTCTAAGGCTCCAACCATTTCGTTTCCGTCTGTAGATTGGCCCAAACTAAACGGAAACGTTAACAAATCGTTTAAAAACCGTTTACAGCCGTTTCCGAAAACCTTGAGACGCGCTTTTTTTTTTCCCTTCTCACAAATTTTGATAAAATGATAAGGATGCCCATTTTTGGCAAGGGCCGGCCCAGACCAATCACAAGATCCTTGATTACCGCTTGCTTCTTGCTTGATTCCCGCAAATTCTCCTCCGTTTCTGCATGTCTTTTCCCACACATAATAACACATGCCTCATAGGTCTGGGCCGGCCCTTTCCAAAAGCGGGCATCCTTATCATTTCATCAAAAGTTGTGAGAGAGGAAAACAAATTGCGCGTCTCAAAGTTTTCGGAAACGGCTGTAAACTGTTTTTAAACGGTATTTTGGCGGGGTGTTCAATTATAGCTGTGCAGGTGGCGTTACAACATCGCGAGGTTACGAGCCAATATTGTTGTACCGTTTGTTTATAAGAGACGAAGGTGGCGTAGATGTCAGGTATTATGGTTCAAAGCTGACTTATGACAACATAATTGTGTGTGGCTTTGGCAAAGACGCACCGATAGATTTCCGCCATCAACCCCTGTCCAAATTTGGATAATTCCCGCTTCCCGCCGAGTGAACGCCGCTTGGTGAGTAGGTCCTTGTTTTTGCACTGTGCCTGTATCTGACTATTAATATCGCTTTCTACAGTTCTAAAGCTTCAGAACTCACTTGGCATAGTGACGCAGGACGCCGACAATAGCCGGGGTTGGTAACCGTTTAAACTGTTTGTTTACTATCTGTTTACCGTTTATGCAGGTGCGCAAATTAAACGGAAAAAGAAACGGGTTTTACGGGCTAAAACGTTTAAAAACGGAAAGGGTTGGAGCCTTATAATAAACTCGGACACTGGAAAAAATAAATGCCGGCCCTAGCTCCACCCTAGCTGCTCGCATTCTAAAATCGCTAAGTGGAGGGAGTATACTATTCTAGTGTCCGGCAGAGAGTCAACAGCCATCCTCACATCCTCTGTATTCAACTGTGAAGCCCCAGTTCAACAAGGAAGAGCGAAAGACAATCCGTAAGCGGGCTTTGTGGAGGCACTTCCAGGACTCAAAGTCTGCTTCAAGGCTAGGCCCAACCTTCATTCGCGCGCCAATTGAAAAGCTCAAGGTTAGCCTCGATCAGCCGCAGTGGTTTTCGCAGGCGAATAGGCAAGAAATGGAGTTTTAAAACAGACTAAGAAAATTCCAGCCGGCACGTCGGGAGTTTCTGTTTGGTTTCCGGAACTCCCTAGGTTCGTTCATCGTTCGGCTTGCTTTCACACTCATAACTAACTACTGAAAACTATCAGGGTCACCGAAGAGGAGTAAATTTATTCTCGTTGAACTGTAATATAAACGAACGAATTCGAACGATTGGATGACATCCGCCGTGTTCTCTGCACATCAGGTGGGGGAATCAAAGATGTGTTCTCTGGGAATAGCGTGAGGGGGCGGGTGCTCCAAAACGCTCGGCCTCCCTTCCATCTTCGCCACCCACTCTCCCAGCAGCTGATCCGAGAAACCCACCCAAGCAGTGGAGAAATTCGGATAGACCTCCTTGTCTTCCTTGATTAGCTTGTTTTCCGGCCATTTCTCTGGCACGTCGACACGGATGAACATGACCACCTTGATGTGGGGTATTTCCCCGCACATAAACGCGAGCATAAGACTGGGCCGGTCCGCGGCGTAGGTCACGTAGGCGAGGTTGATACAGTGAGCCTTGGCCGGAAGGTATAGCTCGGCCCACGAGCGAAAGGATTTTGCAGCGTGCAGATCCGGCGGAGCGTAGATGGTGAGGTCTTTGAGCTTCGAGGGATGCAGCAATTTCTCCAAGGATGGAGGGGGATGTAATGGACTCTATCCCACATGAGATAAAGGCTTTCGAGTTGAAAGGAGCCACATTCGCGAGGAAAGTGAGCCCAGATGTTCCAATCTACGGCGAGATGATTGACTCGTCCCGAAATTTCCAGGAGGCGCCGGATGTGCGAAAACTCCTTCGAGAGTTTACCTCGAGTTCGAGGCAGATTGATGGCTGGTACTCAAATGAAGCGGGCGTTCGGTAATAAGAGGTCGCTGATTCGCTTCGTCAAGTCCTTGTACTGGCGGATGACGACAATACGGAAAGTAATCGGCTTCGTCCTGTCCACTGGATGTTACTACGACCGAGGAGACATGAAATTTTTGTCGACCCGCCAGACATGAAACTACGAGGGACATGGTGTGGCACATATCTCGAGCATCGTCCAGGAGCACGTCAGTTATGGCTCGTTCTATGTCCTCTGGAAATCTAGGCTCAAGGTCTGCGAGGCCAGAACTGGCTACCATGTCGTAGATTCTGTTGTACGGGTAGAGGTAAGAGCTCCGTCAACCCACGAGTTTAAATACACTTCGTGAGGAGCGCTCGATGGATAAATGGACAGAACAGCAAAGAGACACCAGAGGTGTAAAGATACTCATCGTTTTCGTCTCCCTGATTCTAGCGGCCATGTCGGGTGTTCACACTAAGGACCACGGATAGGCCTTATCCGTCATCCATCCGTCGATCACCCTCATCCGTACGGATGATCATCCGTGGATAAACTTTCCCACGGATGAAGAACGGATGGCATTTTGTGGTTTGCGCTCCCCTCCACTTACCTGGCTAATCAGTATCTCAAATGACATATATGACTTATTGAATATCACTGGCACACATGAGGAAGAGTTTTGGGCCTCTGGTTCTAGAAAATATGATTTCCATGGATTTTGATGGAATTTGGGTGTGGAGGATGGGTAAAACTCATTTTGGATGTCCAGAAAAATTCCTGAATGTTCAGCAGCTATATTTAAATACATCCACAGACTTCCTGAATATATCCAGTGTATGAGAGACGCGAGCGACCCAAAATGCCGCTCACCACAACAAGAGCAAGCAACATCCGCGGATGATCCGTCATCCGTACGGATCCATCCGGATGACATCCGGATGGTCCTTATTTTACACTGCCGTTCTGTGTCATATCTTGGATATCGAACCCGATGCAGTCCTCGGAACTCCGGCTTGCCCCTTTCTCCCAATGTTCCAAAATTCGAATGGATGTGCAGGGTGGTTGTACTATCCAATCCTCCAAATGACGTCAAGAGAAATATAACTCGACTTTATTGAACACGGTCACGTGTCTACTTGAGCTCAGAGGGTCCTCGCGTCTAAAACAGTCTGCGCACCTTCGCGCAGGGTTTAAATTATGTTCCAAGTGGCTGAAGTCTTCCTGGTGACTTCAAAACTCTCCCCACTCAACGGGATTGAACACCGTGTTCGCAGAGAATATGGACCCGTGCCCATCTGGTGGGCGACGAGTTGGGAATTGAGGGTGTTCAACGGCTCGACTTGGCGTTGATTTGCGTGCGGATGGTGGCCGAAACCTGTGTTAGGTCTTCCATAGTGAAAGACGTGGACAGAGAGGCCCACCGATCCAGGGGAGACGTGACGAGTTCTAAGAGGGTTGCGCTGCCCAACTATGGCAAAAAAAGTGTGAGGCAGCGCAACCATTTAATACTTCGTAATTAGCAGGGATACCAACGCACGCCATTATCGTTGATTCCGGGCCCTGCGCGTACTGAATCGAGATCCGCGCCAATCATGATGACCTACACGAGTGAGATCCAAAGCGCAATCTTTGCCAAATTTACACCGTCTTCTCATTCCGGCGACCCGCGGGCAGAGAAGTCTCGAAGTCAGATGGCAAAGCGACCTAGAACGACAGCAGTTAGCAGGGTAATGACGGGAGACAGAAGTAGCACCTGGGGCAGGAGAGGTTGCAGATGAATACCGTGTCATGAAACGAATGCCACAGGCGGCAGACATGCGACGGAGCGCAGATGAAAACGGCAGCCACAGATAGCTAAGGAGCCACGCAGGGCAGGCAATGGACGATGGGAGAACCCGCGAGAATGCAATCCCGCTGGCGTGCGCAAGGAGACAGGAAACGAGGACAGAGCCTCAGAGCTTGGCCAGTGCGGATTGCGAGTAGGGGCTTGATGTGGAGAGACCTGAATCTTGTAATATTGTCGAAACCTTCAGGCCCCGCTCGTTGCTTCCAAAAACCAAACGCTTCCGGCAGAATGGGTAATAGATCCTGTGGGCGAAGAGCATTCCTTGTGAGCATCCAGTCTTCCACGTGTCATATCATGAATCCTTCTGCGAATCATTACGCAGGTGGGATTGCTCGACGAGGACCTGTACTGGACTGTGAATCGATCCAGCGTGCGTATCTACCAACACACCTCGAGCACGAGCAATGATTGATTATAGCAGATTGAACTGGGTGCCCTTCAAGATGAAGACGGAGGTGAAGCACAGCGCTGGCGTATTACGCCTCTTCCATAAGGAATGAGGAAGTTGAGCAGCTATGTGTGTTGCGATTTACGGAAGGGGTTCAAGTCGGTATTCGGATTTTGTGCAAGAGGCAGAAATGGGTGGGCAATCGAAATCTTTTTCCCCCAATGGTTTTCCGATTTTTCCCGCGGAGATGTGGCTCCCCTGCCAGGGGGGACGCGTCCTTCGGTGAGTAAAGTACCTGTAGGAAGCGTAAAATCTTGCCGCGGCATCAGCACAACGATTCTTAACCCGAATTCAACATCTGACCATTCAGCATTCATTGTGCCTGGTCGACTTCCATTCATCAAGGGTGCCATGAAAAGTAAATTATGAAAATTGACTTACCCAGCGAAATAATTATTTACTTTACTCATGGTAGTATGAGCGATATACTGCGCAAAGATCACCCGACACGACGCAGATAATGACGAGGGTTTATGTGCCTCTGTGGGGGAGGAAGAAGCGCTCGGACTGTGTAAATAGCGCATATCCGGCAGGGGGCTTCTTCAACAGAGTGAATCCCTTCGAGAGTATCAATAATCACTTGGAGTTGAGAGCGTGAGGACGTACCTCGCACCCATCCTATCTCGGGTCGTATATAGACCAGCCCACGCGATGAGAGCAATGCACTGTACAGAGCTAGAAAAAAAAGGAACGAGGTCAGCGTGGATGCAGGGCGCGGAGCGGCTGTGTACCTCGATAGCGCGCGGTGTCCACAGTTTGCAATAAGATGCGGCGCCTAGTTTGGGACGGATGAGTACTTCTAAAGGGCACCTCCAGATCCGCCGTGCCAGATACTCGAGCGTGTGGCATTTATTTCGGAGCAGAAGCGACCCGAATCCGCGAGCCCAAAGTGGAATATCAGCATCGAGCATAGGACGGGAGAACTGCGCCGTGCACCAAAAAATCAAAGTGACGGTGGATCCGAGCTCAGCTGGAGTCCGCGACCATCGAAGAGCGCAAGTAGCTGGCCGATACATGGAACGGGAATATTTCAGCACGCTGGGGTAGAGAGAAAATGACTACCTACGTACACATGTTACCTTCGGAGCAAAGAGATCCACTTGCGGAAACGCACGACGTCCCCAAACGCATGACCATTGCCAACCACAAAGCACAGCGGCGTGGCCCAAGGTATTTCGCAATGGAATCCAAACCCCACCTCGATGGTACGAATCTAGGCAAGACAATGCACGAGGATAGGAGCATGCGCCCGAGCACGGGAAAAGACGGCGACGCACTTCGCCTTCCACTCCCACAATAGCGAGTAAGCAGTAACAATAACTAGTGAAGGCACGAAATTCGGAGCTGCAGAGAAACGCAGGCGCGGCGAGCCCCCGATCGAATCCCGGCAGCTGGATCGAAATGGGTCAGCGCGGACACGGGGGGCGTGGTCATCGATATTCTGCGAGGGATTTCAGTATGAATAAAGTCAAGGCGCGGAAGAAAACGCACCCTTAGATAGGCGCCACTACGGATGGATGCGTGTCCAGGATGCATCATTGCGAAGCCTGCGCCAGTGGCTCGCCGAATCGGAGAGAACATGTCTCGCTGGGCCAGAAAGATCCTGCAGAGTTGACGAGTTTCCGGCTCCAAGCCAGTTGATCCGAGAGCGGAGTCCAAATCGCGATCACGTGGACATCTCTCGAAGCTTGCCGTTTCAGCTCAGAGTAGCTCAGAATGCGCGGCTCGAGTAATGCCACCCCCGCGCTTTTTTTAATTGGCTCAGGTGCAAATAAATTCGGATACGGGTTTAATACTGAGTGAACGGGGCGCGGTAAAAATGAGGGATCGTGCCCAAGTTGCCTACGGTACGGACAACGGTTCCTATTACGTCTTCTGCCGCAGAAAAATCTCCATAACTGGCGCACCGATCTATCATTCATCCGATTCATACTGTCGAGACTGGACGACCGGGACAGCTATAATTCTAAGCGAAAGTATCGGTGTTAAACGCAATGCCGTCCCCAAGAATCAAAGGACCGCATCTCTGTGTCTGCGTCCACTGGGATACATTGCGAATGGTATGTTCAAGCGGCGACAGCGTTTCATCCGTGATACGAATCTTCGGGAGCTCGAACCCCTCGGCATAGGGCAGGCGCTCCTCCCGGAAGAAGATGTTCACGAACCTGAAATGCAATAAATAAGGAATGACTCGCCAGGCGGGGCAGCAACTTGAAGACGTACTCCTTTGACGCGATCCCAGTGGCCGGGTCCCCGAAAATGCTGAGGTACAGCGCGGACTCGCGGCTGCGGAGGAGGAACTCCTTTTGAGTGTTCACCGTGAGAGGGTTCGTCGCAAGCGAGTGCGCCAGGCGGGCGCGCTGCACTTGGCCGGCCGAGACGGGGTCGTAGTAGTCTTGCCCCGGGCTCGAGTTCGCGAGCGTGGCGAATGTGGTCTCGTTGAAGTGTGTGTTGTCGCCGGTGCCGTCGCCGAAATCGTTCCGCGAAATCGAGGCATCATGCTCGATGATGTTGTGCGCCGACAGGGCATTGAGGTCAATCCTGTCCCACGTAGGCGAATCCGTGGTCATGATGCCGAACTTCGCCGCCACGGTAATGGGCGGAGGGTCGAGGTTGAATCCCGCTGTGCGCAGAGTTAGTTCCCCCTCCGGTGCGAATCAGAAATCACACAGACCCAAGCCAGCGTCTAAGAGAGTTTTAACGGTGAATTGCTTCCCGTTGCGCGGAAGATACCCGTGATTCGCAAGGCTTGTGGGATATCAGCGACATTGGTGCTGATTATGAATAAAACTGCGCACGTATTAAGGCCTGGACAGGGGCCGCGCACATCGCCTGGCCCGGGTGCTCTGAATTCATGGCCTTTCGGCTCAGCGTATTTGGGGTGCGCCGTGGCAGACGCGAAGAATAAAACGGAGGTAATTACGAACGACGAGAATTGGAACTGCATGGTTTAAGGGAGGGGTGGGTGCGGTGTTGGATAGGGAGGTCGAATGGTATGTCACGGACGATCGCTGTTGCTTTTATACCTGATGGAGAAGAGTGCAAATCTGGTCGGCCCACGGAAGTTGCACGGAAGTGTGTGAAGTATCAGAGCGTCTCGTCATCAAGCATACGCGGAATCGAAAGGAGCAGTAAGGCGTTTGATGTGATATCCGACACTGCCCATTGGCTGTAAGAATCATGCCATTATTTTTTGTATTGACGTTGTCATTGACAATGACAATGAGGCCAAAGAACACAGCGGGCCGGCGCAGTAGCGGAAGCACGGAACTCACACGGAAATCAGCTAAATTTCCGGCGATCGGAAGTTAGTTCGCACTGCTTGAGTATCTGATTGGGTATCTTTTGAGGGGAAACCAGACCGGAAACTAGTCGAATTAACCGAGAGGGAACACACTGATTTCCTATTGAGCGGAAACTTTGAGTTTCTGTCGCGCGGAAATCCTTCGGAGTTACTATATGGCAACACCGAAGCATTTCTGGTCACCAGAAACTCAAAATATCTGCTCAACTGGAAAATAGTCGTGATATGCGGAATTTCGTCTCAGTTGATTCCGATTTGATTTCGCCTCGCCAAATATCTAATTGGATACTTAGGCAGTTCGAACTAACTTCCGGTGGCCGGAAATTTGGCTAATTGACGTGTGACTGAGGGAGTTGCGGTGTCTGGAATAGATTCAGTCCCGATTCGGACTGTTAGCTGACAAACCACGCCGGCCCTACACTAGATCCTGGGCTGGCGGTAATTGCACTCCCTCCACGCTAGGTACGCCATCGAATCCTCACCCAATTCGACTCTATACTGACCTCTCCTTCCATCGTTCTTTCTCGCCCGCGACTGCTATCCTATTATGTTTGGGATCCGCCTCGAAAATCCTGCCCCCCCCTGCGTAATCCCACTCAGCCGTCCAGCATAGCTATCATCCACCCGCTCTGAAGGGACTAAAACGCCAATGTGCCGACACCCAGTATTGTCCGTTCATACTACACCTTGGTCCAGCTCTACTGTCAACGACTGGGTACTTGACCACCTAAGAGCTTGGCTCAATAGCCAAACCCTGTGATTCATTTGACCCGGCCCGGAGGGGCCTAATACGAAGGCATACATCTTAGGAATAAGAAAAACCAAGTTGGCCGAATTTAGATGGGGACCTGGTCGTTGGCTGAATTTCCTTTGGCGGGATGCCAAAAAAGGCGAAACCCGGGGTAGTTGACTACCCACCCAAAGATAACATTCAAGACAAAATATTGACCGGGGTAAATCTGGATGTGTTTAGGAGGTCTAAATCTAATATTCTATACCGTTAAACCTTCAATATAACCTACATGAGGGTGATACATAATTGCCTTCGGAAGGTAAGCGGAGCAAGCGGGATCAAAGGGTCAACTAATTGCTTGCTACGCAAAGCAAAAAGGGCGGGTTGGGTTGAAATAAGATATGGTTGGCTTCATAAGAGGTGTACACTCACATAGGAGTGCACGTTTTAGTTCTATAATAAATCCAGCTTCTACAAAAAAATCCGGAGGTATGGACCACAGAATTCGGGCCATTTGGGGTAATTGTCGGCCGTGACAGACGAATAAGATGCAAATAATGATGAACAGCCTACTAGTATGAATTATGGCCCATTATGATGTTGCTCCGTAAGTCCAAGATATGTAGCCCAGAGAGGTCGCTTGGGAGACGGGTGGTCAACTTGTGCGATTGGATATCAGATTGGAATCACTTTTAGGAGCCCTGCAAGGGCAACTGCGGGTCCAGAGAGCCAAAATATAGCCTCAATTAACGGCTGGAGTCAGGGCTCAAGAACGAGCCCAAGAAGTCCTGGATTGACGAAGAATTGGTGGAGAAAGAGCCTTGAACGTCTGTTGATGGCCGGTCGGAGTTAAGGAAATGATGACATCACCCTTCGGCTCGTGATCGGCCACGCCACAACTTCGGATCAACCCATCACTTTGCCTCCAAATTTGGCATGGACCAGCGTCAGAGGTCCTATTCCCTCCTTCGAGTACAACATGTAAGTATCCTGCAGCCTAACGGCTTCTATTGACCAAGTGGTCAACTACCCAGTCTCCGACAGTAGAGCACCCTGTACTGTAACCTTGCCGGCGTCGAGCATCCGGGTTACTGACTCCGTTCGTATGCCTGCACTGCACTGAAATATTTCCAGGATTCACGCCTATCTTTGATTGCCCCTTGCCTCGGACGAATGCTCTAACGCGGTTAAATCCGACCGCAGGTATCGTGAGCACACCTCCGGAGCTCCTCCGATATTAGTCTCTTTTTTTCCTCGCCCTCGTTCTAATGTTCGTTCGCAGCGGTCCCATCTGGTTTGCATCTGGTGAGTGTTTGTTCCCCGCGTACCTCCTCTGAAATTTCTCAGTTCGCACCCGCGTGCGGACAGACATGCCCTACTGTGCCATTCCCTCCCGCGGGGCAACTCTTCTAATTTCCGTTACACGCGCACCGAGTACATTCCCCCCTTACAATTCAGTCCTCCCCGCCAGCGATAGGAATTGATTGTGCTTTATTTATTTTCTGAGCGACCCGCAACGCTCGTGCGCGAGCCTTCACTCTGAATCGATGTGGCCGTTCGTCCTCTTCTCCTACCACATTGCTAATCTTTGCCCGCCGCAGTTCGTCCCGAGCCATTACTGTAGCTACACCCCCGCCCAAGCGTTCATCGTGTATCACCAATGTCGTCAATACACAGGCCTTGTCGACCATACTCCTCGCAACCACTATACCGCGCGAAGAACTGGGAACGTACTTATATTCGCGATGTGGACTTGTTCCAAGGGCTCTCCAGAGAATGAATATCCCTCCCGGGAATCATGAAGGAGTCCCGGGGAGATCCTATATGTCTAATGTCCCCACCGGATACTCGCGCCTCATTTCGCCCGGAAATTTCCAAACAGTCCCCGGCAGCTTGAATTTAGGAGGGGTTCATTTCGCACCGCGGGTTCATCCACCAATATATGGTGTATCAACCCATATTCTCACCCGAGAATTGTTAGGTAGTCCCGGAAATAAACTCTCTGTATTTGATTGGGTATGGCAATTCAAATTGGAACACATTCCTTGCTCGAACCCGCTACGCCGCCGCGCATCACTGGGTGGGCGTGAGCGTGGCAGTGCGTTGATGCGGGCACTTGCCGCTGAGCGCTTTGATCCGCCGTTTGATGGCGATGCCCCGAACCTCGCTGGTGGAGGTCAGAGTAAAAGGCGCGCCCTGCCAAGCAAAAGACGCCCAGGGCGTCCTCCTTGTCCAGCGGCCCCGCCGGTGCCGGCCGTTGCCGAGAGATGACGCAATCTCTATTTGCGCATGCATCTCAAGCCGAATATCTATCCACGCTCTGCGATCTAGGACAAGGGGGAACCGGCATTCAAAAAAAAGATATAGGGCCGATTTCTTTTTTCAAGGCCACGCGGAGGGACCTACTGACTAACGTAAGCATTCCCACGCTCCATATAGGGAAATTCGCCACGTTTTAAATCACCGGAGGGCGTACATTATGTTCCAACTTCCATAGACTAGTACACACCTTCTCCGGTGCACTTTAACGTGTGCCAGCTCAGTCCCCGTGATGGGAACAGAATTTACTCCAGTGCTTTGAGATGTAATTGACTGGTCCGGATATAGGGTGGTGTTGGCAAACAAACCACAACTGATTGACATATATGGAGGTGATCCACCAAATTGTCCAAACCATCGTCCGCAGAGGTTCTATTGACATTCTGAAGTGAAGAGTACCCAAGGACGTGCTCCAAAGATGATATAAGCTTCAAAATGGGAGGCTCAATTTTTTTTTTCGGGGCCTCGCGGCCGGACTGACCTACCAGCCCTTAGTCACCGGTTTGAATGCCGGTGCCCCCTTGATCTAGGAACTTGGATATCTGCTGTTGGGCCTCAATTCACGCAAGCCAATTTTAGCATCTGTGCATCTGCAGGGCCAGCTTAAGGAGGTCTTGAATGGAAGACCGCGACCAACGCGATGATCTCAATTCCTCCTTCGACCTCTTGTGCCACCGTCCGGGTCCGTCCCATCCATCCGCTTCCGCGTGGCGTTGACTCATGCACCAACTCCCGTGGCGCTGCATCTATCCCGCCGCCCTTGCCGTCAGTTGTCTTCACCCCCTCCGATATCAAGTCCCCAAATAGCAGGTCCTGCACTTGTCTCTCGCTCCAACCTTGCAAAAACGACCACGACGTACCAGCAATAACGGAGGGCCCGGTCCGCCCGCTTATCAAAGACTGATTATTTTCACAGCAAACAATACTTACACTGAGGCTCTCCGCTGGTCTGCATCCGATTGCCACATCCGAAGCACCCTCGAAATTATATCTGGGAATACCAACTCTACGCTGTACCCCCGAGCGGCTGACCCGTCTCCGCTATACCATTACTAAGTATCACCCGCGGTCGCCTTCGATTTCTTGCCCAGTGCGCTCCGCTCTCGCACGGATTCTCGACGTCCGAGATGATCTTTCATTCGTAATCGATCCACGTGTCCCCCCCTGGCTCATTTTAACGGGACGGACGGCAATTTTGCCGTCCCGCACCCGTCCCGTATTTTTCCTCGGCCCATGGCTCGACGGGACGGGACGGCCACCCGTTGACGGCACCCGTCCCACCCGTAAATGGCGGGACGGTGGCCCGCCCTACATCCCGCGCCCGGGTCCCAATCGCGCGGATTGCCGGCTCAGCGCTTGGACATCAAAGACGTGATCCTACCTCGAGTCCGGCCGGGCTCTGAAGCTAATCCGCCTCACTCCGCCCAGTCTGTTGTAAAGTATCCCGATACTCAATAATAGTGTTTCGTACTCGCGTCCCAACACGCATCCTCCTGCGCACTCCGTCGTCAATCCTCCCAAGTCAGATGCTCACCTGCCGAGAGCCGTGCTCCTTGGCGCCTTCGTGGACCGGAGAAGGTCCCTCTCGTCTGGTCGGCTTGGATTTAATGATTTTCCAAAGTGAGACGGGGTTCGATGCCCCCCGACCGTCGTATCTTCTTGTTTTATTTTACTCCCTTGATCCGTCGCACTGGTCGCTGAGTTGACCTCCTTCCCTTCCCCTGATGTATTATCAACATGAGTGCTCGGTCGGGAAACAAATGGAATTAATTTGGGGATATGATTGCATAACGATAGAATCGAGTTGGGGCAACTGGATAGAATCGAGGAGCAGGATGGGATTGATTGGGAATAAGATCGAGCTGATAATAGGATCAGAGATGAAGATAGTATCGAGTTGAGATAGAATGGGTGAGTTATGGATGGGATAGGATAGGATATGTTTGGGAGAGGGGTAGTATTTCTCCAGACAGCGTACACAGTAAGCTGCTGACAACGAAACAGCAGGGAAAGGTGGCATATATGATATATGGTAGTCCTACGCCCCTAGGTGGGATTTATCTTAAATGCATGTCGAAGGTAGGCTAGGATTTATCCTAAAGGCGTCAACCATTGATCTTTGGCACAAGGGATCACCTTGTCCTATTTAAACCCGACCAAATAAGTATTTTGCTTTTACTTAGTGAACTTACCTTTTTTGTTTTTCATCGTCTCGGGAAACATGGCAGCCCCAAGGAAAACCGCACTAAAGCAAGTGGGAAAGCTCTTCAATGAGACCCTTGCAACCCTTGCAGCTATCAGGGATGAGACCCCGGACAACGAGGATATTAAACCAGAGGCTATCGTGTGGTTGAAAGCTGCAGGTAATCGAAGCGAGGTACATCTATCTAGCTGTCTGTAGCTCGTTTTTATTTTATTTAGTGCCTCTTTTCCGGCACAATTTTCACTACTACCAACTCGAAGGTCGCGCGATACGCCTTGTTCGCAACCCTTTTGGGTGGACCCGGCTCAGCCTGTATTTTTCAACAGAGATGAACCTGTGGCTTCCACAATTGCGAGGCCGGGTTGTGATGTTTCGGATCCATGTCCCTTCACTTTCCGGCCCAACTGGCGGCTGCAAATCCACCCGAAATCCCCCAAACCCTGCATGTCGAGGACTAATTCTCTCAACTCGCGAAAGGAGCGCGGAACCAGCGCAAACCGACCGACGGCGGATTTGCCGCCACCGATTTCGTGCGCTTGCTCGAGAACGGGGGGTAAGAGGACGATCCGCGGGGAGAGGGCGCGAGCAAGGGCAGCAAACCAGGGGCGAGTGAAAAGCGGCGCGCTTCCCGGACTGCGAAAGAGGAAAGCGACGACGAAGGCCCAGGCTCAGGTCTACGACGCGTGCCAGCTCCATCTCAACGTTGAGATCCACGGCCGGGAAAGTACGCCGAAGCGGTCGCGAGAGTGTAAAGAGAGACGAATGAATTGCATATCATCGAAGCGCATTACTTACTTGTATAGGGCGCTAAAATCGTAAAACGTGCGATGATTGGTGCTGCGGAACTGCGGCTGCGATCGACGAGCAAACATCAACATCGTCATTACCCCTCGTTTTGTTAACTTCTTCCCCTTTGTTCCACCTCAGCCTGTTCCCAGTGCCCGGCGAATATGGCTACTCCAAGCGAACCTTTCGACTTGCAACAAGTGGGGAAGCTATTCAACGACACTCTCTCCGTCATTAGGGATGAGACGCCGGACAACGAGACCCTGATACCAGAGGCGATTGTATGGTTAAAAGCTGCCCGCACCAAGATCATGCGCGAAATTGAAGCAGGGTACGCCCTTTGGCTCCTCGTAGCTGGTGTTTACTGACCTTTGATTAGTTATTACGAACTTGAACGGTCGCGCAGAAGTCCTCTCAGTGGGTGGACCCGTCTCAGACGCTGGTCATTTTCACCCATAAAATCCCAACCGTGCTGAAACCATTTGCGGTCGCATTCGTACAAAATCTGGACGCGTTAATGAGGGCCTGTGACCTCCAGAATTGCGAGACAGTGTATTGTTTCGACGACTCCATTGTAGTCAGGATCCGCTTCCCAGCGCAACTGGCCTCCCCAAGTTCGCACGGCATTCCCCGCACGCTGAATGTAGAGGACGAGTTCTCGCAGTCCGCCCGGGATGACCAGAACCCGAGGACCGGCGGGTTTACCGCCACCAAGCTCACGCGTCTGCTGATGGATGCGCGGGGAGAGGGCGTGAGCAGCAGCCAATCGGTGCCGCTTCCAACTGCAACGCGGGACAGCGACAACGTAGCAGACGAGAGCGACGAAGGTGAGCACCCCGGGGCCAGCCTCGGAGGCTCAACGACGATCCAGGCGAGCTCCACGTCGACATCCAATGGCAGCTCCAGATCCACTTTGATCTCTACTCCCGGGGGAAAAAAACGGCGCCGAAAGGGCCGCAAGAGCATAAAGAAAAAAGAAGAGTGAGTGGTGCACTACTCAACCGTTGCTTCACATTACTGACTTGTTTAGGGCGCGAGAATCACACTTCGTGCTCGCAGGCATGAAATCCCACCTCGGTGCGAGTGCGCTCTTCGCCGCCGTCGTCATTTGTCTGGTTTGCGCGCTCTCGCTGCGGCACCCATCCCCCATTGGACTAAGGTCTAACGGCTGGCTGCGCTCGATGTTTATCTGATGAAGGTGCGTTTCCGGTTTGTTGGCACATATATGGCTCACATGACGCGTCGTCCCTAGTCTCGCGGGCTCTGTGAATGAACGGACACATGCCGACGAACGCATATTCGCAGGGGAGGGAAGCTAAGGCGAGCATGGACGATCAGTCAATGTCCTGCAATTTTCTTTTCGTGCAGTTTTACGCTCCTATTAACGTTCCCGGCCATCTCGGGCATGATGAAATACAGCAGTCAGTAAACTACCTCAAAGTTTCGAGCATTCTGGATGTCTTCCGGGAACACACCTCTCCAACCCAGACCTTCCAATCCTCAATCATGCCTCAACTGCATATTTCTCGTCTGTATACTCTCGAAAAGTGGCGGGTAGGTCCCTCCTGCAACGTTCATCTCTTTTGATAAATTAGAGGGTAAAATGTCGTGGATACCTTCACTTAAAGGCCTTCGGATCTACATCTGACGAGAAACAACCAGAATACATGCATTTTTGCCCTCATGACCAATTTGGGCTACATGCGGCCATCACTCGGCAGTCAATGTGTCAAAGCGGGGTTCGAACATTTTCGCAGCTCCTGCCTCTTCTTTTTTCGCTGTAACGCTCCAAGCCACGCATCATTAGAGACGATATTCACGCTGTTTTGTACTCGTCTCCAGTTATTGCCTAGTCTAGCCTGTAAGTTCTTGGGCAGCTCTGGCATGGCAGACTCCGCTGAGCTCATTTGTCCCTTCTAGTCGGACTCTCTCGACCACGCTCTGCCTTTTGTGTATCCCTTCAATCCATCTTTCCCTCAGCTTATACTGCTCCTATGTCTTCTGAGGATGCCCATTCCTCAGACGAAGACTTCGGAGAGTTGCGGAGATGCGGTATTCGGTGCGACAATTGCAGCAAGTCGGCTGCAGAGGCGGGTATGTCGAACTTGAAATTGTGCTCTGCGTGCTCAACTGCGACGTACTGCTCCGGTGAGTAAATACCCCGGCCGTTTCTTGCGGCGTTGACGAGCTTTCAGTGGAATGCCAACGCCAAAACTGGAAGAAACACAAAATCGACTGGTATCTATTCCCTTCTCCGTCCACGGTATCCTAATTTTGAAACTGGAACAGCACGAGAGTGACGAGCGGCGAGTTCGCGCGGGAAGCCATGTCCGAGCTCATTGGCAACTTCGGAGACGGGCGCCGTAAAGGCACTCGAACCATGTCAGTCCGCGGGCTACGCATCGACCACGACTGACGCCAATTTCAGGGGGCAAGTCCTGAAAGACCTGGGGGCGTGGGCTCGAGAACACAATGGGTCTGTGGGATCTATCCCTCGGATTCGATGGCTGACGCGATATTCAGGGACACATTGACGGTGGTGGCCTGGCAAGCCCTCGGCCTCTTCAGCGACATCGAAGCCAGAAAGTCAAAGGTCCTCCTCCTGGGACTCTGCCGGACGCCGTCGACCACGCCAAGAACATACTACACGCTCAAGGAAGTGTGCGTCGTGCCAGTCGCTGATCTCAAACGCATCTTCAAAAAGCGCGGACCGCAGAATCCAGCGCGCATGCTCAAGGAGGAGGAGAAGGTGCGCCAGGCAGACGGGGCCATCGGAGCGGTGCTCGTGATGAGTGTAGAGCAGACTGAGGATGACAGCCGATCGGTCTTGGAGGCCGTCAGCCAAGTGGGTTTTGCGTACGCACTCTCACAATCAGGGCTCATCCTTTCCTTTTGTAGATCTCGACGATGACGTTCCAGCCCCTGGGCGTATTTGAGGAGCACCGTATAAGCTTCCAAAGGCTAGGTCAGGTGCGTCTTTCCGCAAAACCACAGTGACATTGGATGGCGAGGCTCACTTGAGTCAACAGCTTCCCGAGCCGGTGTGGAAGGCATGTTTTGTTAATGGGCTTCGCGGTGGAACGTTCACAATACCGTTCATCCCGTATACCGGTGATTGATACTCTCTGGCATTCTAGCATAAGTACTGTTGGCTTGCTCATAACTCGTGAAATACAACGCATTTGGCGCTCATCCGTTACGAATTTGAAGTCACATTCCCCAGAGCTCAAGTACTTGCTAATTTACCAAGGACGGTGTGTTTTTCAACAAGGGAGGTACCGGCTGTATGGCGACGAGACCAGCTCAATCCATTATCCATTTATTGTATGCTGGTCGAACGACGCAACACGTCAGATAGTAAAAAACCGGGCAGAGGGGCCCTATAAACTTGAAGTAACAAATCGGGGTCAGGATCTAAAATGAAATGTCTGGTCACGAACTCGAGCTTGTTTTTCCGCAGACAAGTCGGTCTATGGAAACTCTAAAACCAACTTGATTACTTGTCGCATCGCGTGGAGAATAGTTCACGTTGTGCTCTCCTATTTTTTTTCCCTCCGTCGTATAGTTGAATACGTGCTTTATATTTCTCTCCACTTTCCAGACTTTCCACCTCCAAGGATCATTACTGCAGAATTCCAGGAATTTTACTGCAGAATTCCAAGAATTTAGGTCGCAAAAAGATAACTTCGAACAAACGGTTCCGTTCCGCTGCAATCCGTGACTCGGTAGTAATTAAATGGATATAGACAAGTCCCATTCACCCAGTATTCCCAAGGCATCTTCGCCCTCTAGCAGCAGTAATTTTAACCCGTTGCCTCGAAGAAGCTCTAGGCGTTGGAACATGTCCGGTTCGAAGCGTCGATCCTGAATCAACTAGTAAATCTGTAGCGATGAGAGCAAAACTCCCGGTTTCCACTTCGACAGTAGCATGTCGTGATAAAGGTTGCAGTCAATGGAGTTTCCACCCAGGCATGCGAAGAATATACCCTGCAGTTGCGGAGCTAGACCGGAGACACCCTCGGAGTTGCGTCTACACAAGGTGGAAATCAGCTCATCCGCCTCGCTGGGCGACGGCGCTGTGTCGAAAATTTGAAGCCAAACCGCGAGCATGAATGGGTGTTTTTGTAAGATCGCTGTGATTTGCTCCGCAACGAGAGGCTCTATGATTCGAAGTGTGCAGGAGGATCGTAGCTTGAGTGATTCGACGTGGGGCAATGGGTCGGTCGATACAGGAATCATGTCGATAAAAAGTTACATTGGATGCGCAACAGTGGGAGACGATCTTTGACAGCCACAATAGTCGGCAGGATTCCCAGAGCAACTAACAGATTGAACTGGTCCCAACGAGAGTGATCCACAAGCACGAAGTTTGAGAGTGACTATCGCTGGCCTGGAAAAAAACACGTAGGTTTAGGGCGCGGTGGAGTTGGGTCTCGAGCATCGACAGTGGATACGAGGTCCGAGGGCTGCCAGCGAGGTCAAAGTTGATTGCGACCAGCGACCACAATGATAATGATGCAGGGGAAACAGCTCTCCACCGGCCGCAGATGTGACCTAAAATCCAGTGGGTATCCTTCACATCGAATCTGGGGCGCCTTGTTGCTTCTCGATCCGCTGGTAGCGTGAACCGAAATATTTCCTCAAGAATTTCGGATGGCATAGCCCCGCAATGGTGAGAGGATCACGGTGTTCCGTGATAGATCCCTGATAAGAGAGGTGCGTTCCTCCTCTAGCTGGGAGAGTCGGGCACGAACCTGAAATATTTGGCGTGACACGTCATGACACGACAGACAACGGCGAATTGGGCCGCTGCTGATTCAATGAAGAGGTGTGACTCGGATTCCAGTGGCGGTGCGTTCGCAAAGAGTTCCCGATAATTGGATCCAGGTACAGAATTCAAACTGGATCGTCTGGATCGAATGGATCGGTAGCAATAATGCTCGCCACGCATTCAAAGCTTTCTCCAAGCTTGCTCTCCTTTGGTTCGGCAGCGTCAACCAAGCTGGACCAAAGCGGCTGCCGGCCCGGTTTCCTTTGCCACTCGCCATCGACTGTCACTACCTCCGCCTCGAGACCTATGTATGTTTCTTGACGAACTCCGAAACCGGCTTTACGACCTGGATAGCTCCATATCTCAGCATGTAATCTCTCTGCAGAAACTCAAGGAGGAGAGAACGGCCGTCCAACTTCAGCTCGATGGCTTTGTCTATCCCATCTTAACAATCCCCCCCGAAATTTCTGCCGAAATTTTTCTGTGGCGTTCCGCTCACATTCAATGTCGTCCGCACCCCTCCAATGCACCCCTACTCTTTCTGAAAGTATGCCGGGCCTGGAGAGCACTCGCCCTCTCTGTTCCTGCACTGTGGGACAGTGTCCCCGAGGCCGAGTTCACAGTGCCGGAAAAGATGGAGGAGTTGATCACGGCGTGGTTTAGTCATGCTGGAACGCGTCCTTTATCACTTGACCTCCCATACCTTGGCCATGAATCGCCCCACCTGCATTCCCTCGTCAGTCGACACGCATCGCGTCTGCAGACCTTAGGGTTATGCATAGATGCAGACTGTTACCCCAGCCTTGCCGACATCCGACCATTTCCTCTTCTTCGCGACCTAAATCTTTATTCCATGGGTGATATGCTCAAACAATCCAGCGCCCCGATGCCACTTTTCCGCGACGCTCCCCTTCTTCGCAACCTTTGGCTGGAGAACTTGGCGCCATCGACACTGGCAATGCCTTGGTCGCAGCTCACCAAGTTCACCGCCAGCTTGGTCTCTCTGCAAGAATGCTTAGTTGTTTTACCATTGCTCACCTCACTCGACGAGTTCCACCGCTCCGGCGCACCCGAAGAAGCTGACTCGGAGCCATTGCTCGTCGGAAGGCCACGCATGTGCCAATCCGACCTCACTTCGCTTGTGATTTCCACTTCCGATGGCGATCAGGATATTTTAGAATTCCTCACGCTCCCCCGCCTGCAGAAAATGACAATTGGAGAATCATTTTGTACATGGATCACCGATCTCGACGCGGATGTTGTCCAGTTCCTCTCTCGAACTTACACCACATTGCGGACATTCACTGTCAGCCTGTCGGACAGGGTCCCCATTCGTTGGTTTGAGATCGCGACACATCTGACCACGCTGGAGTTCTTCTGCTTCAAGAACAGATCCACTGCCGCTCTGACTCATGCGCTGAATCGTCACAACGCGCCGGATTTTCTACCGAAGCTTCAGCATTTCGCATTCCTGGACTGTGGCTCAGACCAGGTGAACAGCGCGTTGCTGGATGCTCTCGACTCCAGATGCGCGGACGATGCAGCGGACACCGCACACGCGAGACTCGAGTCATTTCGTCTAATTTGGCCGGAATATGACTACCCTAACTTCCCGATTGCACGCCTCCCCCTTGTGAATGTGGCTCCCCTGCGTGCGCTGGCGAAGCGAAGGATGCTTATCCATATTGGAACCCGCTACCAGAACAATTTTTATTAGTTTTTCATCGCATTGCGTTATGGTACGCGCACAACCTTTCGCTTTCTTAGTATATTCTGACTAAATTCCAGGTTATTTTCTGAAAATACGCATTTGTGCCAGTCGGAGTGTGCTCAAGCCCAATATAAATACATTGAATCTATGTGCCTAGAAATCGTGAGATCCGACCAATAGTCTCAGAGACTACCAAGCACCGAAGCACGGTTCGCGCTGGCGGTGTCCGATCAGATAAGATCAGCAACCTCATATCAATCTTTCTTCCTGTAACACCATCTCATCGACACACTTGGCGAGCCTTTCTGCAAATAGTTACTGCGCTGACCCACGCCTTCACGGCTCTGACTTATCACCTGCGATCTGCGTGCACACAACGCGGCTTAAACGTGGTGTGGTACTCCTCACGATCATTTCTTCTGCATGTATCCCATGCGGGACGAGGGCAGATGTACTTATAGCGCAGAGCAGCGGCTTTGTCGCTCCTATCATGTCTCGCGATCCTCGCCTTCCGGAATATCTTCCTTTACGGTTTCGGTCCGGAAACTCGCTTCAAAAATCTCGTCGAACAAAATGTATTCCTTTTCCGGGTACACACGCCGAAATTACCAACTCTGTCGGGCGCATCATTCACGGCTCTCAAATTCGACGGGAAATATACCGTCGATCCCGACTCTCCGAGTCCACACCCGTCGCCTCCAACATACTCCGATGCGGCACGATATATGAACTGGACGACTCAGCATTCGTCGCCCTCTCTTTGATCGCGGAATATTGGCACCGCGGAAGCAAGACCATGTCTCATCCCCTATCCATTGACATATAAATTCACCTCACCAAAAACACAACATTTTCCTCAGACGCACCAACCATATCACCAAGTCACCGAGTGCGTTTTTCTTCTTTCCTCCGAGTCCCGGAAGCAGCTAACGACTCAATAGCACCTAAACAATGTCTGCATTTCAAATCCCGATGTTCGTTTCCGAACCCATTCCGTCGTGGGCGACGAATGCTGCCTCGTCGACCTCGAGCATGAGGCGGCTTAGCCTGCGCGAACGTTGCGGCTTCACACACACCCTTACCTTCGCGCCGGCATTCCCAAACATCCCTGCCAAGGGCCACATTGGGCCGACCGCCACGCAGCAGCGTCGTGTCCCTCGCCCTGCCTGTCCAGATCCCTGCTGTCGTAGAGCGCGGGGAGTTATTGGCCATGGTATGAGTGCATATGTGGATGTGATTGAAGCGGGAGGTTGTGTCCTGGTGAGCTTTGACAGCTGCTTGTTTTGACACGGAGCTAACGTTCTGATTTCCAGTAGGAATAGCCGCACGGCAGCTCAGTGCAGAGGGGAAGAGGTGCTCACTGTGCACTCTCAGCAGCGCCCATATAGTCGCCATTCAACTCGCCTGGAGTGAAGGAACGGGAGAGCGAAATTACTCTTACCCACTGCCTCAATGTCGCATTCCCTCGTCCATATATATCAGCTGCCCCTTTCTCCTGAGTTCCGTTGACTTGAAACCGAATCCCGTTGACGAACGCAATCTAGATAGCCATCATGCAAGGGAAGCAGCTAGCATAATGAGTGACGGCAGTGAATTCAAAGAAGAAAAAGACAGTTTGTACGCCATACCAGCGCCCCAATCGCAATTGTTGGCAGAACAGGGTTCACAGAAGTCCACCCTGCTCTGGTTCGCTCGTCAATATTGATTTAACAAAAAAGCAACTGGACAAGATCATTAGTGCCGTTGAGATCCAAGTCCACAAATGTAAGTGATCCATCTTATCCCATCCTCGCCCTCTTCGCCGCTGCCGCTTCTAACAAAAAATCAGCATGAATTTTTTGGAAGAAGACGAATCCCCAACCGCGCTGCGAATCCCTCTCCTCATGATCACGTTCTAGAGGTTCGGATCACCGTTGAACATGGATACATGAACGAAAAGAAAATCGAGCGAGCACCCACCAAGCTTAGCCCGCATGCTTGGATCACGCGTCGTTTGACCGGACGGAGGCCCTGGATTCGTATTTCTTGTGTAGTCAAATGCACCACTAAAATGTGGTTCCGTCCGTTCACGCTTGATGGGCGGCTCCCGGCTGTGCGAGTCGTATGGACGATGATCTGTCATGCATGGCCGCTTTGAACGAGCAGCACTGATACTTCGAACGGACTATGGACATACCATCATATCCTTCCCTCTCCCGCTTGACCGGGTGCGGATGCGGAGACTATGGCACCTTTCTCAGTCTTTGAAAGAGTTATTCGGCTTGAGGTGCGCACCGGGCTGAAAGTCCTGCCCGCATGTCGGGCAGGTGCATAACCACCGCTACCCCCTGGATGCCCTTCAAAAGAACAGAGACCAGCCATTATGAGCCAAACAAGAGGCGAGTGAACAGAGCAGAGCACTCACCATCGCGCCAACCAGAGCTGCTGCTGCTCGAATAACTATAACTACTTCGTGAATGGTTCGGAATTGAGTGTTGTCTGGGAAACGAAGACGGCGCCGGGGCGTCCCGAGTTCCTGTTAGCATTACAAGTGGTGAAATGTTGCATGATTATTCGACCGTACCTTTGTTCCTGGATCCTCTATCGCCACCGTATTCTTGCTTGACGGCCGGGGAGTACGTGCGCGAGTCTCCACGAATGTCAATAAGGGGAAGAATGAAGTAATGGACACACCTCTGCCCGCATAGGTATAGCCGGAGGCGCCGCTTTCAGGCTCTTGCTTGGCGCTCGGCGGATATGCATATGTTGGAGGTGGCGGCGGCCTCGGTCTGGACGCGAACTCTTCCTGCTTCACCCTCGGCGGGGGATGGCGCGGGTACGCGGATGACGACGGATAGCCATCAAGAGATCTAGAGGGCGCCTGGCGGCTGTTCACTGCCTCGATCGTGAATGAGCATTACGTTCAAGGCGAAGTAAAAGGGGAACTGAAAGAAGGAAGGACAACTAACATTCGATTTCTTCCTCCTTCTTAACCTCTCCATACCTATCAAACGGGTCGAAGCACCTATTAGGTGGAGGCGGCTTGGGAATATGGTCGTCGATCGGCTCGGGTTTGACTCGAGGTACCGGCAAGTTCTGAACATCAGCCTCGAGTTTGACCGGCCGCTCCTCCTGCTTAACTACCTCCGGACGGCCCGCCCCAGGGTTGCGTGCGCGCATCTCGGCCTGAACCCGGGCAAGCAGATCCACGAGCTCAGGCTCCGTCTTGACACCGACACCTTGCTCCACCTTGACATGCACTGGCATATCCACACGTCCGTCCTCTAAATCCTGTTCCTGCTTGACGCGTGCTCCCGCACCATCCATTCGTTCACCAGCGCTAGCACGGGCAGCCATTTCAGCCTCGACGCGCCATTGCATCTCGAGCATCTCCGCAGTGGATTGGTACTCCTTCCGTTTGATCGCTCCCTCCTCCGTTTTGACTTTGACTTGCCGAGGCGCGCCAATGCCATCCCCGCACCCATTGCCAACTGCAACGTGGCCATCACGAAGCCGCTCGAGAGCGTCCGCCTCTGAGAAATTCGACGACAGTTAGTCAAGACTCGAGGAGGAAAAAAGGATGCGATGAGGCAACCCACCTTCTTCGTGTGGATCCCGTTTAATGCGCGGACGGTCGGGTTGCTGCTGCGGCGCAGCAGGCGGACTTGTGCTGCGGACGGAGGCACTTGCTTGCCCGGGCGGAAAGTTCAGTGGACGCTCGTAGCGCGTGAAAGCGAACTGCGCCATTCTTCAGCAGATTTCGCGAATGAGAGACCACCACCAACCTGGGACGAGGGAGGTTCCTCTTGAGGCGGAGGTGAGCGTCGTGCGGAGCCTGGTGAGCGTTCAGATGACGCTGCTGATTGGGCCTGGGACGCCAGTCATGGCGGGATTGGACTGTTGCCTCGTTGACTCAGATGGTCGTCCATGTGGAGAGGACAGCGGCGGAACCATACTTGCTGGCCTCGTAGAATGATTGGCGGGAGGCGCGAGGGTCTGCGGCATGCAGTCCGGATGTCCGATAATCAGCCGCCCAGGTAGACGCTTTGCCCGTTCGGGCTTTTTTGCGTCAGTCGGGGACGGGTTGGGGTACCCATGCCCGGTCTGAGACTTGTGCTTGATAGCGAAATCGGGGTCGAGAGAGATATAAGACGCTCTATAGTCGCTCCAGTCTAAACCGTAACGCGAGTGAGTGGGATTTGTAGAATGACGTGTCAATTGCACAGAGACGTACTCGTTTTTTCGGGAGAATTGCATCTCTCATAGTCATATTCATAGAGAATGCTGGTCAGATTGTCACGGCCACGATACTTTGACGTCAAAAACGCAGATGAGTCGTGTGCGCCAAGGAGGGGTTCGAGGGAGAAGTTAGGATTGTTCGTGGAGATCTCTGCAATGAGGTCGCGATGCTGGCGAGGGATTAGAGACTGCCTGCAGCACATGTTGAACAAAAAATGCTGACCGTGCCTTGATAGAAAATGCGAACGGCGCTCTGCTCTATGTTGACGACATCGCAGAGATCGTGGATCATACAACAGAGCCAGCCGATAACGGCGTTTACATATCTTTGAGGCCCTTTCTGCGCATTTGTCACGGACTCGTGGTAGGGCCAAGGATTTCTCAAGAACAAGTAACGAAGACTTTTCGGCCGGTGGTAGGTCTACACGAACAAGTTCAGATTTCTGGGAACTTGAATTGGACGTCAGATAGACCTTGATTTTGATCTTTATTGTTTTGGGGGCTTTGGGTGGCATGGGTGGCAAAGTCAAAGAGTCGTTGGAGTGGGGTGCCGTGAGCAGAAATCAGTCGTGAATGTCGCCTTTGACGGTCCTCCAGCGACGAAAGGGAATGCGCGTGGTGGAGGTAAGAAGGAGGTGCCGGAGTTAGCCGAGCCGGATATCCCACGCGATCACGTCAATCAACCACGCTGCGATTCCACGATTATGCCCCGTATCATGTATGTACGGAAGTGAGAGAGAAAGTTAAATTTTTTGTCACTTTGGACGCATCTGGAGGCATCATTTCAGGTCTCACCTCCATTAGAGTGCGATTGAAATCAAAATGGAGGACAAACAAGCAGCCTGCGTTCATTCTAAAACTGCATTCGAATTAGCTGGTGGGCGGCCATCACTCGGCAGGTGATGCCATCACTTGTTCAGAGCCTAGTGCTCCGGCTTTCCAAACTCCGTCTGCACTCTTTTCTTCCTCGTCCATCCACCCATCGGTTTGCAAGGCCGCTATTTTGTAACGGCGCTGATAGGCA
Organism: Mycena vulgaris; assembly: GCA_029204335.1. Taxonomy (NCBI): domain Eukaryota; kingdom Fungi; phylum Basidiomycota; class Agaricomycetes; order Agaricales; family Mycenaceae; genus Mycena; species Mycena vulgaris. The sequence continues at coordinate 50,464 of JARGYA010000543.1, forward strand.
TTTGGCTGAGGGGCTCATGATGCTAGTGCCAAAGCGGATACGAACGCGGGTTGTCCCAAGCTTCAGATTTCTTCGTAAGATTCTTCGGTGGGCGAATGTGGCATCAACATCGTGGAAAACATTTAAACCAGTCGTCCAATTCAACCGACTCTCCCCGAGGACTTTTGACTCCTCTCCAACATTTCTGGCCTGTTTCAAGCTGACTCTAGGCACCTAGACCGCGCCGTCGATCTACGATGCCTCTTTGTTTCTGCATATACTTACACCTTGACGAGGAACTCCATCCATGCTTGATCAGGCCGATCCTCTTTTCGTGACGACTCTGGTGCTCTGGAAATCTCATGCCAAGTTATAGCTTTGATAACTTTACGGGCCCTCAGTATCAGCTTGAAGTTACCAGTCACCGCACAGGTACGTTCACTTCATATAATTACTCATGACACTATATCGTGTGGCGTGCGGGGTGGGTCCTCGAATCCCATTCTTTCTTCTTTTTCGAGGTGCTCAAATAAATGAACGACATTTATTTCATCGGCATACGGTACACCTTGGACGGAAAGTCATAAGCATCAGAGGTTTGAATTTATTCTCAGACCTTGCATCGTTCAGTTTCATGTGGGCAATATAAGAAGCATTATGACGCTACCGGCTCGGCGTGAAGCACGATGTCGAAATCGCCGTCATCAATGCTACCGCCGTCGTCGAGCTCCTACGATCCTTCCCTCCGAACGAGTGCGTGGAGTTTAATATCACTATCATGTCTGCTCCAATGATCTTATTCCAGACGGCACGACAGCCACTGGAACTGGTATCACTTCGCACAAGAATCCCAAAGTGTCCTTGTGTACGGTATCATTCCACATTACGCCGTTCTCGCCTCTGTCCCGATCCTCCGCATTATTGAGCAACTGCCGTCCTACTATCTTCGCCCAGCTTCGCCCGCCATCCTCGATCCCACCTAAAAACCCCATCGATCGCCTGTCTTGGTCGTATCCAATCCAGAAGAAGCCAAGCTATCGAAAATTTTGCGTAAGGCCGCTCTGTTGATTTTCTGCGCGCCTCTCCAGAGGCGCGCTTCTGCGATTCCACCGCCGGTGCCGTACGGCTTGTCCTTGCGTTCCTCAGTATCTGGTTTATTGGATTCTGCAGTTCGATCCTCCGCCAGAAAACAATCCAGATATTTTCCACGACGCTGCAGTCACGAAGATTTCCGAGCTGGCCCGCGCCATCGCTGTGTGGCTAGCGGCTGGCGATGCGAACACCATGTGGGACAGAGTCATCCGCGAGATCGCGCTGCTTATACTCGAGGAGGTGAAGAATCATTCCCGAACCAAGGACGCAGACATCCCACATTCTTCTGAGCCATGTCGGGAAAATCTTCCTCATCCAATCCTGGTACAAAACTCGATTTCTCCGAGCTCTCGATACCGGTTGTACTCGACCCGCGGAACTATCTCCCGAGGCCGCCCCCCACGCCGCCACCGCTGTTGATCCCCCGCTTTCCGACTTTGCTGGGGCCAGATGCATCCACTTTATCTCCGCAGGAGAAGAACATGGACACTCTCACAGAAAAACTTCCAGCGACACCCAACGTTTCGGATTCGGGCAGACCTTTATCTCTCCAGATGTCTCTCGCCAGCGTACTTCCGCTGAACCACCAGCAGCGTATTCCATCCCACCCGAGGTCGTCGTACCATCCGTACCTTCCCCGCCTGAGGCCCTTGTCTCATCAAGGCACCAGGCTCCGGTCCACTCGATGGGCGAAACGGCTTCATGCATCCTCACTGGCTTCTTTTTCGGTGTCATGATCATCATCGTTCTCTCGCAGCGCAGGCCGATGTTGATGTACCTCAGTTAAATATTTAAATTTATTGCTTTGAACTATATAAGTACTTGCGTACATTGTCTAGCGCCAGCGGGCCCACGACGTACCTCACCCTCATTTGATTAAGCACTCTTGTTGCTTGCTTGTTGCGATAACAGAGCGATTTGTTTTTTATTTTGCTTCATAATGTTTTCCCACCTTGCAGCCCGCCTTCAAACGTCCGTTGCGTGCCGCACAGGGACGGGCGTATTTAATTCCCGTCCTTGGATCAAACGACCGTGCCTACACGCCAAGGTCCAGGTGGGTGCAGCTTTTAATTATGCTGCTGTGATCCATCTTGGCGTTTACCCGGTCCGCATTTGGAAATTAAACTTCCTAGATGGGTTTGTGCGCCGACTTGACACCGTTCTCACAGCACAGCAGACCGAAGACGCGTTGTCCAACAGTTAGATCCCTTGGCACCCAGGGGTTCAGCGCCTTGGCGCTCGGCGTGTTCTCGCATCCTGTATCAAATGCATGGCTCAACGCTTTGCATGTTGAAAAAATGAAATACAATTAGTCCGGCGCAGTTGATCACAACTTGCTGAATTTCCCCGGCTTCCGAACTCACGATTCAGGAACATTGTTGTCTCAATTCATCAGCGCGTAAAACCGTAATTTGCCTCTTAACTCCGCATACAATGTGAGCAGGCACGCAGTCACTTGGCGACAAAGAAGTGGAGTACGCTCGCCAGTCATCTGCATCTGCCGCTCTGTCCCGCACCGTACTCAGCCTGTCCCTCGGACGAGCTGCTCGTCCTATCCACGTGTCACTGCCCTTGCAGAATCTTATTCTTGTGATAACACAGTGAGTTCGCTGTTGCGTAAAGTTTTGCCGCCCATGGGTGCAAACCCGAACTCGACTAATCAACTCTGCGTCATTGCGGGCGTATATCGTGGGGACACATTGACTTGAGTGCCGGTTTATGATCCTTCCCAATCGATATCAACTTCTCGCCAGTTCAATGGGGCGAAAACCGACTGTTGCGGTGATGAAATGGAGATTTAGACCAAACGTAACATTTACCTTCACAGCGGGCCCGATCCATGTAAGATTCGTTGAAACACCGATAAAATTGACGCCTTATGCTATACCCAGTAGGATTCGATAGTTTAACAGGGTACGACTAGAAGGTTCATAAATAGGTAGAATGTGTCCGAGAATCAAAGGATTAGAGGCATAAGACATAAGGGCGACAAGAATCAATGGTCCGTGAGCCGAGAATGGGCAAGATACTGGGCGTCGGTACTAGGCATCGTCGATGGCGGCACGCGGTTTAAGCGGAGGAGGAGGGCGCGGCCCCCGGAGCATCAGAGGCGGAGGGAAAGGAAGGAACTCCTACAGAGACCGAGGGCAGGGTTCCCGCCGCAGACGATGCGGAGGGAAGGGTGGGAGCACCCTGCGAGGCCGGGGGGAAAGTTCCTGCTGCAGTGGATGCGGAGGGCAAGGAAGGAACTCCCACAGAGGCCGAGGGCAGGGTTCCCGCCGCAGACGATGTGGAGGGAAGGATGGGAGCACCCTGCGAGGCCGAGGGGAAAGTTTCCACCGCAGTGGATGCGGAGGGAGCGGCAGCAACGCCACCAGATGCGGAAGGGCTGCTAGCAATTCCACAAGACCCGGAGCCCGCCGAGGGGAACGGTGCAGTGGCAGCAACACCAACAGATGCGGAAGGGCTGCTAGCGATTCCACCAGACTCGGAGCCTGCCGAGGGGAGCGGTGCAGTGGCAGCAACGCCAACAGACGCGGAAGGGCTGGTAGCGATTCCAACTGACTCGGAGCCTGCCGAGGGGAGCGGCGCAGTGGCAGCAACGCCAGCAGACGCGGAAGGGCTGGTAGCGATTCCAACTGACTCGGAGCCTGCCGAGGGGAACGGCGCAGTGGCAGCAACGCCAGCAGACGCGGAAGGGCTGATAGCGATTCCACCAGACCCGGAGTCTGCCGAGGGGAACGGTTCAGTGGCAGCAACGCCAGCAGATGCGGAAGGACTGCTGGCGATTCCACCAGACCCGGAGCCTGCCGAGGGAAGCGGTGCAGCGGCAGAGGGGAGCGGTGCAGCGGCAGCAACGACAGCAGATGCCTCCGCGCGTCTGACAATTCCACGTTTTACCTGCAAAAGAATGAGCATGATCGCGGGTCATTCGTGGGCCTAGGTACTCACGGGGATCACAGCACCGTTAGCCACAGAGAGCAGCGCGAGGACCCACGCTGCGACGATGATATTCTGGAAGGACTTCATGATTGATTTGTGCGGAGGACGAAAAAATTAGGTGGAGAACGAGAAAACCTGGGGTTGAAAGAGAAGAAAAAAAGAAACGAGAACAATGGTGATTTGCTTCCAAGAAAGACGACGCCATTTTAAACTTTGTCTGTTCCGGACTAAGGCGCTGTAAAAAGCAGATCACACTCAATAGAAGCGGCAGAGAATGGCCTTGGTGAGACTGAAAGCGCGCAAAATGGATCACGGGAGACTGCGGAATCTGCAGATTGTTGCATCGAGTAATAGGCTGAAGCCTACTTTGAAGGGTCAAAGAGCGTCTAGGAAGTGTGTCGAGGGTGCGTCGCGAAGTGAACTGCTGCGGAGCGCAGTGTTGATTGATGAAGAGAGGGGCAACCTTCAATTTTGCGTGTTGGAAAGATCCGTTCCAGCGGGATTCGCAACCGCTTCGGCCAGCTTCGGCTGATCTCTTGTAAATTTGCTGCTCCCAAACCTCGAGACCCGGGCAACGTTTGGGGGATGATCAGTTGTTAGTGAGAAGTGGTTATCCAAGTCCATAAACGAATATCAGAACCAATCATCCCCCATACATAAGCACGGGTAAGCAGGCTTGAGGACATGTGGAAAGACCTCTGACTGAGTTGTGTGGTCTGCTTGGAAAAGAATTGAAAAATCCAAGAAAAATCGCCGCCAGAAAATTAGAATCAATTGCTGAGGCCTATAGTTGAATATTTGAATCCCGAGGCCGGACCAATGAGTTCTGTGAAGGCTCTGTCATCCCAGGATCCACACGCAGAGGAGACATGTCGGTCGACTCCGTCGAGTACCGTGAGTCGGAGTCTGCGATGAAAGCTGTGGCGTAGACTCGTAACCAATCTGCCTACGATCTGCAAACAATGTGGGGAGCGCGTTGCCGTACCAATGTGGCGAGGATTGGTTACCAGTCTGATAGCTGTGGCGCTTTATTTGGACGTGGTGACGGTGTGTATTATCACGTGAACTTCTTCAATGTTCTGACGACTTCCTCCATGGCCACAGCTGCTGGCCTAGTAGCTCTCTCAGACGGAGATTTCGTTCGAAAATTCCACTTCCCGCCTTTCCCTCCTGTCCCTGACAGCGTCAAAATAATCCCCTTCGAATATTTTGTGGAGTACGGCACTCGCGTCGTCGGCGCTGACCATGTCGAGCGAGACGGCCTAGGAATCGCGACAATCCCACTACCGAAGGGCAAGAAGGGTAAAAAGAAAGCGGCAGCTGCGAATAAACTCGCACCCAAGAAAGAATGGTGGGAGGACTGGATCGCTACCGGCGAACAAACCCGGACCCATCCCTACGACCAGTATGTGCTCCTCTGACCACTGTACTCGATTATGTCTCACGTAGGCCGTTGCCAGAACTTTTGATCGCGTTGATCGCCTCCATCAAGCGGGCACAGATTTTCAGAAGTACGCCCAATGGTATCGCTCAATTTTCAGCTCACGCCCTTCCTGGTAGGTACTATGAAATTCCCCAGAATATGAGGGCGGTCTGGGACTGTGTACGTATATTCGTTTAATTTTGTGTGACCTTCGCTGACGAGGATGTAGTTAAGGAACTTTGCCGGTATATCCCCATCGACGGTGTTCAAGACCTCCAAACCGACTGGTGAAGACGACGATGAAATATCTGACGATGACTTCGACGCGGACGCCGACCCTGCGTTCACCAAACAAGGCGCATCGGAAGTTAGCACCCACGTCGATGACCTTGCCCCGGGATCGAGCTCCGACCTTGCTCCCCTCGAGGAGGCATCCAAAGCTGAGATATTCTTGAAAAACCCCGTAAGGGCAATCCAGGTTTTCCTCTCTTCGCACATGAGATCCCAAGGCTTGATCTGGTACCTATCCCCGAATGGTCTCGAAGACACGAATCATGCTAACCCACGCTGCGCAGGGACCCGCGCAAGCTCGTCGGCGCCCCCCACCTCTTGCGCTTCTTCGTGCAATACCTCATTCGTAATAATGTTGTGCCCGAGCACACCCCGGCCCTCGAGCGCGCGCTCGACGTCATCGACCTCGCGGGGGACGAGCTCCCTCGCGTCCCCATCATCTCCAACGCACTTCCGGACGCGTTCTCGGTGGCGTGCCAGGCACGCTGGGGCCGCAAGGCGCAGGGACTTGACCTAGAGCGGGGTCAAGAATCAGACACCGACGAGCCGGAGGCGAAGCGCCCGCGGCTCCATCCTGACGCGACCGAGCCTGCGCCCGACGCCGCCGAAGAAGTCGCTGCCGAGGTTATTCCCATCGCGGACGCGGAAAGTCAAGACGCAGATATGGACACCGATCCGCCGGGGCCCGAGAACGGCTGGGGTGCGAGCGGCTGGGGCTCTGGCGGTTGGGGAGACGATGCCCCAGTCTCACTCTCCGAAACCTCCTACATCCCAATCGACCCCATGGCGCTAATCCCCCCGCCCCCGACCCTACTGACGCTCCTCGGTCCGACCGCCCTCCCGAACACACACGAGCCCGGCGTCGTCGAGTGGTCCCTGCGGCGCATCACGTCGCTCGCGCCGCCGACGAAGGCCACGCCCGTGAGCACCGCACACGAGGTCGTCGAGCACGGGCTGGCGGTGCAGATGTACCGCGCGGTGACGACACCGTGGCTCAACTGGGACGCCGACCCCGCCCAGGCGCGCCCGCGCATTTTCCCCAGCGCTTCCGGGGAAATCACGGCGCACGATCCGCTGACGGACGACATCACGCTGCTCGTGGAGCCCGCGGTGGCGGAGACGCTGTGCGTGGGGATGGGCCTCGGCGGGACATGGGTCCAGCTCGGGCGGCTGCAGGATGGTGAGCCGCCGGAGGAGTCGACCAAATTGGAGAAGACGGGGGAAAAGAATCTTGGGTATTGGTACATCGATGAACTCGTGATGATTATGCCCAGTTTCTGGGTTGTTTAGCCGGCACTCTCTCGTTTCGAATTTGCTGTACTCCCTCGTGCATTATCTAACGTATCTCGCAACTTGTGGACCCGGAGAAAGACGCAAGGGGAAGAAAATACACCCCAGATTATTCCAAAGGCTACACGAACGATCAGGTAGCACTGACTGACCCATGGGCTAGATAATTCGGATCGAGCGCCGCCATCGCCGCCTCGGCTAAGTCGATCCCGCTCCCGTGCATCCGGGGCACATATCGGCGACCAGGACCTCAATGCTTTGGCTCTCGTCTAACGTAGGTATTTGTTTTTAGTTATGAAGCAAGAAAGGGAAACGCAGCGTACATTTCTGATTTTTTTCCCGCAGTTGGCGCCGTTCTCAAAGCGCGCCGACGAGAGCGCGCCGACGAAGTCCCGGGTTTTAGTATTGTGCCGCATGCGCCGTACCCGTCGAAGCCGTAATAATTCACTGGAGGAGCCAAGTTAGAAGCTGCGCGGAGGGGGAATGATCGTGTGGTTTCTGCTTACCGCGGCCGGTATAGGATATTGTGCTGTTTCCCGCTGCAGAGGGCGCTGTATCACGGCGGCGAGGGGTAATGGAGGGAGACCGATCGCGAGGCGTTTAGCGTTCGTGCGAGGCCCGCGGGAAAGATGGGTAGGCTGGCGTGCAATCTTATCCGCGCGATTGATGTTGGGTTCTCGCCGCGTGGGTGTCCCAGCGGCAGAGACAAATGTCATCAAAATCACAGCCAGAATAAAAATGCCGGCGGAGGGGATTTGCATGTTAAGGGGAGGCAAGATCCATTTGACTGCCAGCAATAAAAGGGAAAGGCGGGATGCGGTCACTTGGCGTGTATATATCAAAGTCTGACCCCCCTATCGAATTGGCCCCTGCGAAGGTATTAGGAATCCAGGAACTCATCTGATGGCTCTTCGAGATGGGTTCGTGGACTGGTAAAGCAACCTGAGACGAGCCGTAAAGACAAGGCAAGCTAACATGATTTCTGGATATTATTTATGGCGTTCAGGATGACCGGGCGGAGAGCGAAATTAAAGCCAATCATTACACTGTGATTCCTACATCCTTCAATTCCTGAGAGGGGTCTTTTTTTTTGACTGGGTCGTTGCCGATGGTACGACCGTGAAGGATATCTTCAGGACCTGAGGGGAATATATTAATAACCATATGAGCGACGAGAGCATTCCCAACGCAGGATGAGACTCACGGGACCATGCAATTCAGCACCGGCGGATATTGTCAACTAGGAATCCAGTGGAGGAAATTTGGGCGAGACGAACTTCCGCATTGTTGCTGAATCGCTAGGCTCGATTCCAGCCTGTCGTATCGAAAGTAAACTGTCGATAGACAGGCTGGTCGATCTCGGAAAAAATTGACGTGTTAAGCGGGTTCCCATATAAGGCTATTCCGGACCGCTCGATCCGCCCCTGCAAACAGTGTGTAAACAATGTGCTTCTCTTCTCTTCCCTCGCGAAACACACTCTCGAATGCGTTGTAGCACCATCCAAAGCTATGGAATCAACTCCTGATCCATCTCGTCCTTCTGCTAGGGAAAACCAGCCCACCAAACCGCGCGGATCGAGCAGTCCAAAATAGCCTTATATGGTAACCCGCTTAACACATCAAAATTTTCCGAGATCGACCGGTCTGTCTATCGACAGATTTCTTCATAGACAGACCGGCTCCGGTCTACTGAATCGCCTGCCGTCGAGAACGAGGCAGATCTGGGCTAAGGAAGGAAAAACAGTACGGGGACTGTTATCGGGTTGCCAGAGAGACTCGACCATGGATACAACAACATCTCCGTCAAGATGGTCGGTGATTTCGTCCAGTGTCAACGACGTGAGGCGCGGGAGGTCAATTTCTCCACAAGTGAAAGCCTCAAATATCCGATTACTCACACAGTATTTGAGAATAAGTGTCACCAGGAGTGGTGTGGCCCCCAGGAACGGAATTAATTCGTCCTCGGGGAGGTCTCTAATGCAGAGGTCGAGTTGAGTTAGACTCTGAATAAACCGCGATCGTGCGTGAAAATCGAGAAGTTCAGGGCCTCCCAAACATGCGTCTATGCTCAAGTATTCGAGGCGTGGAAAGGAAAGGGGCTGAAAGAAAGCTTCGACTCCGCCCTCGTCCGGCGCGGAAAAGTTGAAGAAAGACATGTCGGAGAGAACACAGATGGGAAGTTCCGGTTCGTCATCGTCTGAGGGATGTACATCTTGCATCGTGCAAGTCGTGAGCTGGCTGCACTGCGTCAAGATTCTGCGAGCAGTGAATATATCCATCGCCACGTGCAGGTCCAGAGACGTCAGCTGCGCCCACGAAAATCCTGTGTTGAGGAAATTATCCATGGATGGAGCGTCTAGGCCGAGATGCTGAAGGCAAGGCGCTGCCCGGAAATTCCGCAGGATCAATGCACCGTCCGGTCTCCGCGTGTTTGTACCGTCAGTGTCGGTGATCTCGATGTCGATACTGGTGAGTATGGGATAAGAAGTGTTTAGAGGCATCGAGGCAAAATCGAAGCCTCTGTCGTCGAGATTTAGGTGGATTTTCTGTAATCTCTGAGAAACGGTCGAGATCACATCCATCGGACTGAATGAGGTATAAGCAACGAGGTCGGTGGAAAGGGGAAGGTGTCGAGATTTTGCTGCTAATGCGCAGAGATATGGGGCCAGAAGACTGGGCTGGGGGTACTTGACTTGACAATTAATAGTGTCCCAAAGTCTAGGGGTGCCATGTGCGACGCTGCGCCACGAGCTGCAGATGTGACCAAGAAGGACGGGAGCCTTCATCGGATCTGTGATCGAATAACGTATGGATGCGAGGCTGTTGTCGCGACACCATTGGAAAATCTCTCCTAGTATTTCTGGGGGAAATCGGCGCAAGGGGGACAAGACTGCCCTCAGAGGGGCCAGCGATTCGTTACGGCGATTCCTCATGGCCGTGAGCTCAGCAAGACGAAGTGCGGCCTTCAAAATCGGTATATCCAGCTTTGCGAGCTCCTCATCAGCCGTGGCGAGGAAGGCGTGTATATTCTGGGCCTCAGTTTCCGTCGGTGCATGATTGGTGGAGCTCAGTGATAACATATTCGAATCCATTGTCTATGCTCGGGCCGAGACTCGTAAGGACAGTTTCAGTTAAGTATGACTGAACGCACAAGTTATTGTGAGACTGGCAAAAGATCCAATTTTCGGAGCCACACAGTGAGGCTTGTGCCAGTGAGGTCAAGACAGACTGCGAGAATCAGTAACGACATCGAAAAAACAAAGATGGACTTGCTGCAAGAAAGTTCTCGATTTGAGAGATACGTATAATAGAAGCAGTCGATGCGTTGCAGTGCAGTAGTACTGTATCTCGACACGAATGGGACGCGCGGCTGCAAGTGGTGGTGATAAGGTGGTGGTAAGCGCAAAGATTTGGCACAAAGATGCCCGAATTGATCGGATTAATCCGGCCGACGGTCCTCGGTGATCATGCGCACATTAATATTCGCGTCAAGTTTAATCTCGGGCTAGATGAGTCCAGAGCGGTCCTCGCTGATCCAGAATCTCGTTCGTAGATAAAAAATCTAGACGGTAGACCGCAGCAGTTACACCGAAAGTGGGATCACATAAAAGGTGTCTTTGAAATGCGACAGATGTTGAGGCACTTCACGCACCGATGTCGCACAGCGGCGGGGGAGAATCGCGTATTTTGATGCCATACTCAAGAGCCGCAAATGCAACCTCGACGAGTAATTTTTATCCGCTGGATCCGATTCCCTCGTCAACCGTGCCGATATATTATGCCCTGTCATCCGCATCACTTTCAACAACCGCGCGAGGAGGTGGGTGCTCCAAAACGCTCGGTCCTCCTTCCATCTTCGCCACCCATTCTGCCAGCAAGTAACCCGAGAAACGTAGATAAGCTGTAGAGAAGTTCGGGTACATTTTCTTGTCAAGCTTCGTTATCGCGAGTTCCTCCTCTTCATTCGGGTATTCCCCTGGAATATCAACAAGGACGAACATGACCCCTTGGATATGGGGGATTTCCTGGTACAAGGACCCAACCGTATGAATAGGTCGGTCGGCAGCGTAAGTCACGTAGGCGAGGTTCGTACAGCGGGCCGTTTCTGGAATGTACAGCTCGCCCCATGATCGCCAAAGTGCCATGTATTTAAGATCGTGTGGAGCGTATACGGTGAGGTCTTTGAGTTGAGTGGGATGTTCCAAGTTGTCCAAGGATGGAGGAAGAATGCCATATGCTCTGTCCCATATAAGGTAGAGGCTTCTGAGTTGTAGGGACCCACATTCGCGACGAAAATGAGCCCAGATGTACCAACCCACCGCGAGGTGGTTGACTCCGTCCGAGGCTTCAAGGAGTCGCTGAATGTGTGATAACTCCTCCTCCGAGAGTTTACCTCCAGTACCCGGCAGATTGATGGCAAGTACCCGAATGAAGCTCGCGTTCGGCAACAAGAGGTCGCTGATTCGCTTCGTCCAGTCCTTGTGCTGGCGGACGACAGCCGTGCGGAAGGTGATGGGTTTCGTCCTGTATCTCACCCGGGATGTTATTAAGACGGACAGAAATGGCTGTTCTGACGCACCAGACATGAAACCGTGAGGCCACGAGGGACATGGTGCCGCGCATATCTCTCGCATCGTCCAGGAGCACGTCGGTGATAGCTCGTTCAATATCCTCTGGGAAAGTGGATGCTGGGATAATGGCTGCCATGTCGTACGGATTCTATCGAATGGTGGATGGAGGTAGGAAGCAAGTGTCAGACGGTGACGCTATAGTGATGCCCGGGGCTTGAAAGCCCAGGCTGGGTAGTAGCCATCTTCGTCACTTCGTCACTTCGCTTATTTTCACGAAACCTCGTCACTTTGATCGCATTTAGGGAAACTTCGTTACTTCCGATGATTTTCTGTGAAAGTTCGTCATTTTAACTCGGCACGTTCAAGAACCCGGAACATCGGCCATCATTGTTCCTTCGCACAAGGCCGGGCGGGTTTTTTCATATAGATACCTTACCCTAACACTAACCACTAACCCTAACCGCTAACCTCTAACCACTAACCACTCACCTCTAACCCTAACCGGCTAACCCGAACCACTAACCTCTAACCACTAACCAGCTAACCCGAACCGGCCAATCTCGGCACACCGCTTATTCTGTGAGTGCCAACAGGCACGCGGTACGTTGATCCTGGGAAAGTGACGAACCTTCATCGAAATTTCCTTGAACTCACGAAGTTTCCCTAAATGCGATCAAAGTGACGAGATTTCGTGAAAATAAGCGAAGTGACGAAGTGACGAAGATTGCGCGGACTCGCCCAGGCTTGGGCCCAGGCCCGGGGTTCAGTCGGTTTTGTCCTTCGCCGCAACACAAGATATAGCTGCCAGCTATATCCATCTTGGCTGGGCCCTGAAAGCCAGGGCTTAGGCCTGACGTGGGCGGGCTCACGCTTGATATTCCCAGGCCCAAGTATGGAAAGCCGGAGCACTAGGCTCTGAACAAGTGATGGCATCACCTGCCGAGTGATGGCCGCCCACCAGCTAATTCGAATGCAGGTTTAGAATGAACGCAGGCTGCTTGTTTGTCCTCCATTATGATTTCAATCGCACTCAAATGGAGGTGAGACCTGATATGATGCCTCCAGATGCGTCCAAAGTAACTTGCTCTCTCCCTTTCGTACATACTGAGCATAATCGTGGAATCGCAGCAGCCACGAGCGTCTAGCGGTTCCCAATTCAATATTTGTGACAGTGAAGTTGCAGTGAAGATCTCCAGAATATCTTGAATGGAGAAACAATCGACCCATCCTCCGATTTCAACATGTCCAAGATGCCCGAGGGCGGGATCCAAGGCCGTGATGTGCAACAAAAGATCAAAAACATGAAGGTTAGTGATACCGGGGACATATTAGTTGATTATTTTCCAATATCACCCGTAACAGCCTCACCCCCCACCGGATTCACTTGGCAGGGTGATATGGTGGTTTCAAGACATATATGGTTGAGCAACATCGATGAGAGGTTGGGTTCACGGCTTTTCTGTCTGCCGGAACGACATGAGTCGCAGACTGGAAGTATCACAATTTCTTTTTAACGATTCTGCCCGTTCAGATTTCAAAAATCTGCCGTTCTGCCCGACTTAATGTTGAGAATATAGCGTGACATCAACGGTCCTAACCAGTTTGCACGAACGAACCTGGCGAAGCACACCGGATTTTATGTTCAACTATTGTATACAATTCCCATTCCCCTAGTGCGTATGCTGCCCCAAATCAGACATCGGATGTGCTGCGCCCGCCAACGCAACTTTCGCCCCACTTCCTTGTGCTTGTGCTTGTTCGGCTTCAATAGCGGAAATATCGCTGGCGAGAATAGCGAGGGCACGCGCCACCGCGCGCGCATTGAGGATCAGCGCCTCGTGCGAGATGTTGTCGATGGCGTCGCAGGGCGTGTGACTGTGGACGCATAATCGTCAGCAAGTCACTCGCAGGACGGCGTTGGGGACAGGGCGTACGAGCAGGCGTCGTAGCTGACCCCCGCCACGCCGCCGAAGAGCTGCGCTTCCAGGTCTGTCTTGAGGCCGCCAGCACCGGTCTCGAGCGCACCCACAGGGATGCCGTTCCCTACGCGCGCCGCGGAAGTATATCAGTGGGACTCGTGTCGTAATTATAAAACGGTACCCATGAACGATCCGTGATCTGAATTATCCACAATGGCAAGGCCGGTGTAGTTCAGACTCATCGACTCGTATACGCCCTGGAGGAGTTTCTCTATAGCGTTGGAGCCGATAGGGGGCGTTGGCCGCCCGAGTTGTCGTTGTCTTGGATGGCGAGGATGTAGTTCGGGGACGCGGACATGTCGATGTTGATATATGCAGTTATTTTGTCGCGCTCCGACTGGGGGAGCTGCTCCACGTAGTATTGGGAGCCCAGGAGGCCTAGCTCCTCGCTCTGCAGAGCAAGGAAAGCGGGGGAGTAAGTGAGAGGAAACGTATGTGTGTGGAGGCAAGACACACGCTCCACCACGCAAAGCGAATGGCGTATTTTGCAGCGCTGAACTGTGTGAGCTGCGTGACGAGTTCTAAGAGGCACAAAAAGTGCGAGTCAGCGCAACCATTTAACACTTCGTAGTTAGCATGGATACCAACGCACGCCATTATCGTTGATTCCGGGCTCTGCGGGTACCGAATCGAGATGCGCGCCAAGCATGATGACCTACACGAGTGAGATTCAAGCCACAATCTTTGACACAAGGGATCACCTTGTCCGAATTCCCCCACCTTGTTTGGACAATGACGTTGTCGCTGGGCCGGTCTTCGATGTCTATTTGCATGTTTAGTGTAACGTTGAGAGATTGAGATGCTAGCTTCGTGAGGAGGGTTTGTCCGGCATCGTAGTTTGCGAGCAGGACGACTGGGACGATTGCATTGTCCGATGGGTTGGCGAAGATTCCCGCACCAGGGGTGGGTGGAACAGCTTCCATCCAATACCAACAGGTTAATAATGGGGCACAATAGACTTGCATGATTGACGTACGCGTTTCGTCTTAGATGATGATCGCGTTGGCGAAAGAAACGAGCGCATTGAAGGACTTGTCGCTGACTTCACATTGGCCGGCCTTCAGCAGGACATTTTTGTTCGCGGTGCTGACGAATTCGTCCTGCGCACATCCGTAGCCGGGGATCGCAACGAGCTCTGATATAAGCCCCTCTGGCACGGTGGTATTGGTGTAATACCCGGCAGTGACGTTGGGCGCGGCGAACGTTACACCGTCGACGGAGAGTGTGGCGGCTCTGCATGTACAGGAATCATGGGAAGAATGAGGCTTTGATTCTGGCGTCAAGGGGATTCAGACTGACCGGACGATTCCGAAGGGGCTCACAATGCCTTGGCAGTGGACGTCGAGACCGGCATCTGAGGCGATCCCAAAGACGTAGTCAGCGCTGGCTGGATACCCAGGCGATCCGTGTGCGCGGGTGTTCCCGCTGGTATCTGCGTGCGTTTGGAACGCTCTGGGAGGAGAGGACAGCAGCGGTCAGCGACTCAGCGCTGGCGATGGATAATACACACTTCAGGTGGGTCACGATGGCGTCCACGGACATGCTGGCGGCGTACGCCTCCGGGGTCAACGCGACATCTTCTGCGGAGACACGACAGTCTTGCAACCCCGCACAACGCGAGGAAACGAGCTATTTGGGGGAACATTAAGGGGAAACCAAGCGGAAACGTTCATTCAAGGCATCGCGTACATACACTTTATACCTCAGAAGGCGTGTATAGGCCACTGTGGGAGTGGAGAGGTGGTTGGACTGCGGAACCACGGCTGGGACAATCTCGTTTAGGCCGATCACGATCCTGTCACAATAAGTAAGGGCGAGGATCATAATCGTGGCAACCGCTCGCAACCATCGCGGACGCGATCGCCTTCGGCCACAATCCGGAGACCCCAGATGATCCCCTCATGAAGCGTTTATTGGGATTGCACTGGATCTTCAGCAGCCATTTTCTCCAACCTCGGCGACGACATGTCGGATTATACAGTTTGAGCAGACGGAGAGCGCCACTCTCGTGATCCTCGTCGTCTTCATCATTGGAATCGGGCACTCTTCTAATGCTGGAACTTGGCTGAAACATCGGTCGGATAGCTTCAAGTGTTGCGTGCACGAGGCTCGAGTGATGAGAGTCAGGTTGGCCGAATCGGAAATGGGTCGAGGTATCTGTGAATTTCGGATGCGGACGATCTTTCGAGAATGCTGGATGGAAGCCGCTGTCCGGTGTTGCCTTAAAAAGCCGACGATGAGTTGAGTGATGCAGCAATTCACGTGCCAGGCGGCTCCTAGCGGAATGTAGAGAGGAGTCAGCGATGGGTGGGATCCATACGCAGAAGCTGAATACTGCAAAGCAGAACCGGAGACTCGGAATGGAATTATGAGTGAGGGAACAGGTGAGTCGTATGTATACGGCGCACCGTTGCAGGCGTTCCATCTGCATCAAAGCTGCAACACAGTATTATCCTTCCTGGAAGACGATAGGGAGGGTATTTGCGGGGGGGCCGAGGGCGATCTCGAAGAAGCCGGCGCCGAAATCGATCCCGGCATTGGACGCCATTGAGAGAAAGGCCTTGAGCTGTAACACCGGAGGAGCATATAGTGTCAGGATGGCACCGATAAATGGGGTGGATCCCGTGGATGCAAGCCGGCGTGTATAGAAGAAAAGACAGGCAAGACGCATTGTTTGCGGCGAACAAACATCGCATGTCCGGTCCGAAGTTCGAACCAATATTCTGCCCGAGGAACAGGGAATATTAGCGAACCTTCCAGATCGGTTCGCAGCATACGAAAATGGGGTGTTAACCATTCAATTTCACCAGCAAATGACATGTGCGGCGAGGAAAATGAAGTCGAGGAAATGAAGTCGAGCGCGACGGAGGCGCAAGTCCGCGATTCAAACGGAGTTTGGAAAGAGGCGGAATCTTCCGACGCCCACGTCTTGCGGGTCATATCTTTGTGGATTAACAACTCAGCTTGGGGGTGGACCAAATATATATTACTTGTCGGAATGCCTAGCGCGGACGAAGTAATTAGTATGTACGCGAGCTGTTCCTTTCATACAGATTTGATTTGCGGTGTTCATTCATATCTCGTGCGCCTCAGATCCGAGTGGCGCGGTTCACGGTTCACGGTGTACTTGCACGTTGCAACCACCGTGCGCGGGCAGAAATGGACTGTACGCGGGGGGTCGAAGGTCTTTTGCAATTGCGCGGGGGACCGGGGTGAGGTCAAGCGTCCAGGGTCCTTTGCACGGCGCTGTTTACTGTTTAATTTTTAGCGCGGAACCGGAATCGGAACAAGACAAGACAACAAAGAGTCGAGACTAGTTCTGAAACATACTGAGGAGGGTATAGGGTGCTCCATAATTAGATTTTGAGGCACAAAATCGGAGTTGGATGTCAAGTCGTGCATAAGACGTGCATAAGACCACAACCTGACATCCACCTTGTGCCCCAGCCTCGGTTCTCGGGCCTTCCTACGCCGACATGATACGCCAAGCCCTCAGTTCTGCCGAGTCAACTCCGAAGTTGAAGTAGAATATGTTGGAATAATCCCAGCTAGGCTATGGTTGGCAAGCACAAGAGGGAGAAACCATCAAACAAAGAGGTAGAGTACGTTTGTCCTAGATGTACATGGCGGTCGTACGTAGGCCAACGGATGGCGTCCACAGAGACAAAGTGATAGAATATCATGGAAGGCTTATGTAAAGTGGTCCGTGCCATCCGACGATGATCGCGAGCTTCGTGCTGCTCGCAGCCAATTTCAGTCCAGCCTGCAATATTTCCAACAGAATAATCTCCTCCGGTGGTTCACAATTGAGGTCCAACTCGTGCCTCAACTTGGGCCAAGTTGAGGTCGGAGTTAAGGCTCAAGTTAGGCACAAAATTCTAATTGTGAAACACCCTTATGCACAGTTTAAATTTATGGGCGGGGTTTTTGCGGCGGGACATATTTGCTGTAAACGGGTATACTGTACTATGTCAATGAATTCGACGGTCACTCGTCCCCGGGGTGCCTGCCGAATGAGAACTTTGGCGTTGTCACCGGCCACGGAGGAGTCTGTCGAATACAAGATTTATTACAGATGCCCACATCTCCCTCCGCGACGGTTTTTTCACGTCGACTGTCGAATTCTTGGAAGGTGTCACGCGAAATTTCACCTCTTGCCGAAGTGTCAAACTGGTTCAACCTATCACGCGTCGCCGCCCTTGTCAATTTGATTGAAATATTACAATATTAGTTCGGCGGCCGGGACCATACGTACTAGGAAGAGTTCTTTTCACCGCTGTTAATTATTGATTGCAGGTCAAGAAGTCCTAGAGCAGGATGGATGGCTGCACCCACGACTCGAAGTCGGGCAAGTTCTAAGTTAATCCTACCCACCTACCTACCTACCGACCGAAGTTCTCGCCAGGCCAGGTGGTGTCGCTCGCGATCCGAGTCGGACGGAGTTGGGAGTTTGTGTTTGGATTTTGGACTGAGGGGGTATGTGGCGGAAGCTAGAGCGTTGGAGGGCTGGGCGGGCGGAGGAAAGTGGAAGGGTGTAGAGGGGGGAGATGCGAATTCAGCTTGAAACGCGAGGTGGAAGGAGCGACGACACTGACACCGCGCGGATGCCGATCATGATAGCGGAGGAGGGAGGGCGGTGAATTGGTCAGGTTCAGCCCCAACATTAGCGGGCAAGCTCAAGGGTTCAACCCAATTTATTTATTTTATTTCCGAGCCTGAGCGCGGTACAGAATAAATGCAACCGTTAATCGGTCTCGTCTTACCCGTGCATTGGTGTTCTGTGACGACTCGGAGATCCCAGTACCGCTCTCGGCTTGAGGTTGAAGGAGGAAGGAATAAGAGGAAGGAGGGGCGACGATGCGATACCGGTACTGCACGGATGCCGACACGCACGGATTGCGGGAGGGAGGGAGGTGAACTGGTCAGGTCCAACCCAATATTAGCGGGCAGGTTAAAGTTTCAACCCAATTTATTTCGGAGACTGAGCGCGGTAAACAGTTGCACCATTCAAACACGGGGCGGAAGGAAGGACTTGGGGAGGGGCGCCGATGTGCACGTTCCAACCACCGTCGCGCATGGTGGAGATGGGCTGTGCGCGGGATCGAGGTTCTTTTGTAATTGCGCGAGGACCGGGGTGAGATCGAGCGTCCTTTGCGCGGCACTGATCATTTTTAGCGCGGAACCGAAACCGGACCAAGACTACAAGTCGAGACTAGTTCCGAATCATACTGACGAGGGCATAGGGTGCTTCATAATTAGATTTTGGGGCACAAAATTTGAGTTGGATGTCACGTCGCGCATAAGCCCACGACCTGACATCCAACTTGTGCCTCAACTTGATGCCCAACTTCGGTTCTCGGGCCTTCCTCACGCCGAAACGATACACGCAGCCCTCAACTCTGCCGAGTCAACTCCGAAGTTGAGGTAGAATAATCTCCTCCGGGGGTTCACAATTGAGGCCCAACTCGTGCCTCAAGCTGAGGTCAAGTTAAGATCGGAGTTAGGGTTTAAAGTTGGACACCAAACTCTAATTGTGAAACGCCCTATAAGATGCACAGTTTAAATTTACGGGGCGGGGTTTTTGCGGCGGGATACATTTGCTGTCAACGGGTGTATTGTACTATGTCAATCAATTCGACATTCGGGTGCCTGCCGAATGAGAATTTTGACCGTTGTCACCGGCCACGGAGGAGTCTGTCGAGTGCAAAAAATTCCACAGACGCCCACATCTCCCTCTGCGACGGTTTTTTTTCACGTCGACTGTCGAATTCTTGGAAGGTGTCACGCGAAATTTCACCTCTTGCCGTCGAACTTGTCACGCGTCACCGCCCTTGTCGAATTGATTGAACTACTACAATATTGGTTCGGCGGCCGGGACTGTCGCGATAGCGATCGCACACTACGTACTAGGGATGTTTTTTTTTTCACCGCTGTTGATCATTGATTGCGGGGCCAAAGACGTCGCAGGATGGATGGCTGCACCCACGACTCGAAGTCGGGCAAGTTCCAAGTTAATCCTACCTACCTATCTACCGACCGAAGCTCTCGCCAGGCCAGTCCGCCGGTGTCGTGATCGGAGTCGGACGGAGCTGGGATGTTGGTTTTGGACTGATGGGGTATGTATGTGGCGGAAGGTAGAGCGGTGGAGGGCTGGGCGGGCGGAGGAAGGTGGAAGGGTGGGTGGGGGGAGATGAGAATTCAACTTGAAACGCGAGGTGGAAGGAGGAAGGAGGAGGAGGGACGATGACGACACGCACGGATGCTGATGGCCGGGAGAGAGGGAGGGCGGTGAACTCGTGTTCCGTGGCGCGATCCTCCGACTCAGGTTCAGGTTCAACCTCAATTTTGGCGGCCAGGTTCAAGGTTTCAAGCCTATTTATTTATTTATTTCCGAGCCTGGGCGCGGTACAGAATAAATGCAACCATTATTCGGCCTCGTCTTACCTGGGCGAGACGAGATCCCAGTACCGCTCTCATCTTGAGGTGGAAGGAGGAAGGAGGGGCGACGATGGGATGCCGGTACCGACATCGCGCGGATGCCGATCATGATGGCGGGGAGGGCGGTGAATTGGTGTTCCGTGGCGCGATCCTCCGACTCAGGTTCAGGTCCAACCCCAGTATTAGGGGCCAGGTTCAGGTTCATGTTTCAACTCAATTTATTTATTTCCGAGCGCGTTACAGAATAAATACACCTCATATTCGGCCTCGTTTTATCCATGGCTCGATCCTCTTCTCATCGGCGGCCGAGTTCAACTTCCAACCCCAATATTAATATTAGCGGGCAGGTCCCCGTTCACCCCAATTTATTTTATTTGCAGTATTTCCGAGCGTGAGCGCGGTACAGAATAATTGCACCTTGTTCGGCCTCGTCTTATCCGGGCATTGGTGTTCCGTGGCGAGATCCCAGTACCTGTCTCATCTTGAGGTAGAAGGAGGAAGGAGGGGCGACGATGCCGACACCGGTACCGCGCGGGTGCCGATTATGGCGGGGAGGGAGGGAGGAAGAGGTGAATTGGTGTTCCGTGGTGGGATCCTCCAAATCCGAATCAGGTAGGCGCCCCAGGGTTCAACCCAATTTATTTATTCGGTACCGTGAGGTGGAAGGTGGAAGGAGGCGCGCCGATGTGATGCCGACAGCGCACGGTACCGATTATGGCGGGGGAGGGAGGGTTCCGTGCGAGACCCTCCGAGTCAGCGGACAGGTTCAACCCCAATATTACCGGTCAGGGTGTATTTATTTATTTCCAAGCGCGGTACAGAATAAATGCAATATCTACTTAATTTGGCGGGTCTTACCCGGCACTCAATCACCGGTTTAACCGGTCTGAGTATGACGGAGATTGGGTGGGGTGTATATATCCGGAGCGCGCTTAATTGTGTCAAGTTGGCTGAGCCCAAATGCGGACTCTCGGCCAATGTTTGATATCCGGAAATACGGGGATCAAAATTATTTATTTTGGAGATGGGATGGAAGGATGGATACGGGCGAGGTGTGGACGTGTGAATTTACGCGATAACTTGAAGCAGACGTTGTCTTTGTTCTGTTTTGTCTCTAGACTCAAACAGAACGGCGCGGGTCCGCACCGCCTTACGACCGATTCCATCCCGGCCGTTCCAGTCCCGCCGTTCCAGCGTCATGATCATTCATTCCAGACGCTAATTCTCGGCCGCCCCACCGCTTACCTCAGCTTCCCTGCATCACGTGAGCTAAATTCTGTGTGTGCCTTTCGGCTATCTCTTGGTCTCTCCCACCACCCCGCCAGCGCCGCGACTCCGTCCATTCCTTCCGCCCGCCTACCGCTCGTTAGCACACCCGCACCGCCACACACACCACATATAAGACAAGACGAGACAAGTTGAAAGAACAAGCGACATACCGGCACCGACACCGACACCGACACCCACCGACATGGATATTAACATTGCTGGTCGGAGCGACACCTTTCTTTCGGCGCCTGCGACTGGGAAGGGGGACGAGATGAAGAATACGGGGCGGACGCTGCGGCACCGCCTCTCCCGCGTGCTCTCGCGCGTGCGCAAGGAGCACAGGTGTGTTTTGTTCCTCATATTTCCCTCTATTTTCGAGGCCCTTCGTTCGGGGCAGGGGTGGGGGCAATGCGCCTTACGAGCCCCACTCCTGACGGCTGCCGTCGGCCCACCCTGATATGATGCGGCTGCGTACCCCTGACCGACGATCCTCGTTTCCGTCTTGTGGCGCCCGCTTACCGCTTCCCCCGTCCCGCTTCCCGCTTCCGCTTCCCCCTTCCGCTTCCACTCTCCCCCCGCTCCGGTGTTCCACGAATCCCGAGTCCGATACTGACTATTTTTTTTTTCTTCATGCGCAGAACCACCGCGAAGTGAGTTTCTTGCGCTCCTCTCCACTCAATCTCCGTCTTTTTCGCTTGGCGGGGCATATTTGTCGGCGGGCGTGTGCGGTATGGGCGTCAGGGCGCCCTATCTGTATGTCTGTCTGCGTTTCATGGTCATGGGACGGGCCCGTCTACCCGCCGCGATGCGGGATGCTAGCGCACGCCGCGCTCCGACTTTTGTCGGAGCAACGGGACGACGTGTCGTGACATGCATGACATGGCTGTCTACGCTGTCGACCCTCTGTCTGCCCGAGTGCCTATCTGTGCCTGCGCCTGCTGCGTGACGCGCAGGGCTGGGTGTGGTGCTTCTCGTCTGCGTGCTCCGGATACGGCCGAGATGCGAGCTGTAGATGGGAGACGCGCGGTGCTGCTCCGTTGATCTTCCTTCCTCGCCTCGCCTCGCCTTCCCTTCTCTTCTCTTCTCGGGCATCGGGCATCGAGGATAGAGGGTAGAGGGTATGGACGGGCATACACGGACGGTGATGGAGGCTGAGGCTTCTTTTCCTTGGGCAGGATTGCGGCTCGTGGCGCGCGTTGTGTGGTACAGTGTGTCCGCCCGCGGCCGTCCGTCGTCCGCCCGTTCGTCGAGGAGTGCTACCCGCAGCTGTGCGTCGCTCCGCAGCTATGCGTTGCACGTCGATGTGGGCGCGTGTGGCCGTCACGCAGTGCTTCCTGTGGGCTTCTCGGTGCGGTGCGGTGCGATCGGGGCGTCCGTGCGCTTCCCGAGTCGGCTTATGCGTGTCCGTCCCCGTGGCCGTGGGTGGACGTGTCATCGGGCGTGTGCGGGCGGGTCGTGTCGCGCGGGTGTAGGGGGATGCGGACGAGGGACGAGACGGCGTCGTCTGCATATCTCGGGGCCTTCGTGCCCTCCGGTACATCGTATCGAGCGTCGAGCAGGCTGCGCGCCCGCGTTCCGACGTGAGCCGTGTAGTGTCGAGCGGGGTGTGCGGCCGACGTGTCCGCGCGCGCCCTCCGCTTCTGACCGGGTGCGCCGCGCCCTCCGTTTCTGTGCGTGGCCCCTCCGCTTCTGACCGGTGTGCGGGCGCGGATTCTCCGTGTGCGTCCGCAGCTTTTCTTGCTGCTTCGCAGGCGGGTCTCGCCTTTGCCGGTCACCATATTCCGCTGTCTGCCGGCGGTGCGTGCATGCCGTCGCGGGGCGTGGCTGGGCCCGGACCCCGACCGTGTGCCCTCCGCTTCTGACCGTGACGCCCTCCGCTTCTGATCGATGTGCGGGCGCGGATTCTCCGTGTGCGTCCGCAGCTTCTGTCGCTGCTTCGCAGGCGGGTCTCGCCTTTGCCGGTCGTCATATTCCGCTGTTTGCCGGTGGTGCATGCAAACTGTCGTGGGGCGTGGCTGGCCCCGGTGTGGAGCTGTGTGTGCGCGTGTGGGCGTCTCGGCCCTGCATGGGTGTTCGCAGTGCTGAGCTGCGATCTACGCCAATGCCTCTCCTCGCCCGCCGAATGCACTCTCTATTCCTCCGCCTCTGTCTACCCCCCAGCCTCCACGATGCTGATACCTCTACCTCTACCAGATCCACCACGCCCGGACTACCCACGCGCCTCCTCCCGGAGCTCCCCCCCGAGCTCTGGATCCTCATCCTCGAGTACTCGACCTACCCCTCCCTCTCCTCCCCCTTCGCCTCCTCCCCCTCCGCCTCCCTCGAGTTCCTCGCCCCGGCCCTCACCCCCGCGCCCTCCTTCCTCGCCCCCGCGCTCACCCCCGCCTCCCTCGCCCCGCGCCTCGCGCACTACCGCGCCAGCATGCGCCACAAGCGCAATCTGGCGCTCGTCAGCAGGGAGTGGAACGCGTACGCGCAGCCGGTGCTGTATGCGTTCGTGTGGCTCGCGAGCAGCGCGCAGGCGAGCCGGCTGGCGCTGACGCTGCTGTGCCAGGCGTGCTGCCTCCCGCCTCCCGCCTCCGCCTCTTCCTCCTCGCCCGCCTCCGCATCCGCCGCCGCCGCCGCCGCGTCCTCGCCCGCCGCACAGACCGCCGGGCGCTTCATCCGCCGGCTGCACATCGAGACGCCCGCGCTGGGGCGCTGCGCGCCCGCGGACCTGCGCACGATCCTCGCGTACGCGCCCGCGCTCGAGGGCTACTCGGACTACCGCAGCGTGCGGCGCGGCGCGGGCGCGCACGAGCCCGGCGCGCTCTTCGCTGCGCTCGCGCAGGGCGCGGGGCTCCGCCGGCTCAGCTGGACGAACTACGACGACCCCGCGCTCGTGGGGCTCGGCTTGGGGCTGGGCCTGCGCGGGGGGGTGGGGCATATGGGGGGCCGGCTCGAGTATTTGGAGCTGAACTTTGTGTCGTCCGCGGGGGCGCCGGAGTGTGCGCTGGGGGTTGGAGGAGGGGTGAGCGCGGGGGTGGGGGGAGGGGTGGGGCTGGAGCTGCCGGAGCTGAGGACGCTGAAGGTGACGCTGGACAACGCGACGTTCGCGGTGCTGAGCACGTGGGCGCTGCCCGCGCTGCAGAACCTCTCGGTCCTGAGCGCGGACTTTTCGTATGCCAGCGCGGGCTTCCGCCGGTTCTTCACCGTGCACGGCGCCTCCCTGCGGCAGCTCGAGCTCGGGCACTCGTCCGCGCACATCGAGGAGCACTACCTCACCGCGCCGCCGCGCGCGGACGACGCCGAGGGCGGCGTGCGCGGGCTCAGCCTCGCCGCGTGGTGCCCCAGGCTCGAGGAGTTTGTGTGCAGCGCGGACGCGGAGTGGAATTGGGAGCACCCCGACTGGATCGCGCCGCATCTCCTGCTGCCCGCGCACCCCTGCGTCACGCTCATCGGCATCCGCGGGATCGACGCGCGGTTGCGGGAGGACTACGCACGGCGCGGGGGGGAGGGCGCGTTCTTTGGGCTGCGGGAGCAGGTGGAGAGTTTGTTGAGGCGGGAGGCGTTTCCGCGGTTGCGGTATGTGCGGGATATGAGCGAGGGGAGCGATTGGATGCGGAGGGGGGGCGTTGGCCTGGGTGTGGGCGGGGGTGCGGGGGGAGGGGACGAGCGGGTGGTGAAGTTCTGGGAGGGGGTGCTGGGACGGTGTCGGGAGGAGGGGGTGTGGCTTGAGGATTGGAGGGGGTGGAATGTGACGGGGGGCTGTTTGAGGCGCGCGCGGGTGGGGTTGCGTGCGCGTGCGGCGGAGGAGGAGGAGGAGGAGGATTAGGGGCTGGACATTTGACTTCGACGCGCACATTCCTTTTTGCTTGGTTTTTTTTTTCGTTTCGGTTTCCGGTTTCCCTCTTTTTATCGCTCTCGCATTGCATCCATCATCCATCCCATCTTTTCGCCTACATCTCATCACCTACCTACATCCATTCCCTCATCCTTCCATCTCCCTCTCCGTCTCCTTGCGCGTGCCACCGATCCTTGCGCACCGATACCATCCACAGCGTACATACATACATTATCATCACCGTTCATTGCCCGCATACATACATCCTTACATACATCGCGTATCCCCGACTCCGTTGCGCACGTACATACTGTACATCCATACTTAAAATGTACAAGGATCATGTCCAGGTATTTATACAGACAAATCGACATCGGGTTGGTGGTCGTTTCACCTGCGTATTGGGTTTGTTAGCATGCGAGGTCGATGGCGAGAGGACTGTTCCTTGTGCTGTGCCCTGTGCTCGCAGTGAATCGCGGACACGCGACCTTACATTTCCCCGAGACTGAACGAGTGGCGGACGTGTTGCAGCTTGGATTGCTGATGGGAATTTATAGGGCCGCGGAACGGATTGAGACTTACACCAGAGGTCTTATTTTATGCCTTGTTTTGAGGCCCACAAGACGTAAATTTATTCTCCGAGCGAAAGATTGGGCACAAAGGTTCATAACGCTTCTCCCATCCTACGGAATAAGGAACTATTTCGGGAAATCCAACAATCTCTTGTCCACCCAAGCAACCCGTTCTGCCTGAGATGACAGCTCGAACAGCGGGCGGGCAGCCTTCCACAAGTCCACCGCCGCCAGGGTGTCCCCTCGCCTCTCCGAAATCTCTCCGATGCACGTCATGCAGTCCCCTCTCCACTGATGCACGTCCATGAACGTAAACCCCTCCAACGCAACGGTGAAAACGCTGTGCGCCGTCTCGTCGTCCCCCTGCGCAACGAAGATCTGGCCCATACAGTGCAGCGCCTTCATCAGCGCCAGCTTATCCTTGGTCGTCATTGCGTACCCGAGATACACGACCGCCCACGGGAATGCCGCGCGGGCGGTGTACATCCCCGCGCTCAGATCCGCGAGCCGCTCGATGCAGAAGGTCGCACCATCCATGTAGGTATTCCAACACGCCAGGAAGCACCGCTCGAACATCTCCCGCGCCGCCGCCAACTTCCCCTCGTGCAGGTACAGGTCTGCACCCGCCATGTCGCACTGGAGGACGACACGCGGGTGCGCGGACGAGGTCTCGAAATGGAGGCGGCAGCTCTCGAGGCTCCGGTGCACCGCGCCCAAGTTGGCGCCGGTGGCGATATCGATGAGGGCGATGTTGAGGCGCGAGAACGTGCCCTCGTAGGTCTCGGGCTGCCCCGGCGCGCGCGCGCCCGCAATAGCCGCGTGGACCGCGCGCGCCTGCGCGTACTCTGTCTTCAGGAAATGGATCTCCGCCTCGTCTTGGCGTGCTATGAGGTCGAGCGTCCCGCCTTGCAGCCCGCAGGTGTCCAGGAGGTCCCGCGCGCTCTTGTTGAGGGTCTTAGCGTACTGGAAGTCGCCCATGGTCATCTGGCAGCTGGCCTGTGTTTGCAGGGCGCGCGCCTGGCCGAGGATGTCGCCGAGATAATCGGCGTAGTGCTGTGCCTGCTGCGCGAAAACGTGCGCGTCGGAGGGGTTTCCGGTGATGTTCATGATGTCAGAGATGTTCGAAAGGACCTGGCGCCCTTGGATGCTGGGATTCGGGATTCCTTTGGCGTTTGCCAGTGCTAATTGAGAATATTTGTGGGATTTGGACATTTCGTTTCGGCGGTAATAGTAAACTGTCAGCGCATTGTACCACTTGTATGCTGTTTTGAGTCGCAGTACAAAAATAAATGAGAAGAGAATTACGTACCTTGTTCAAGTATCTCTGCATGTTGGAAATGCTGGGTACCGAGCTCAATCAAATTGTCGACATCCTTGATAGGCCCAACAGCAAGTTTGAAATTTTCGATGAGATAGTTCCCGTAAATCGGGTCGTTCTTCCAATGCAGAATTTTGTCCGACAGGGTGGGCACGAGTTGTGCCGACGGTATCCGGTTCATCTGGCGACAAAAATCAAGAAGGAACAGCACGCTCTGCAGACTCTGAATCTCGTCTGAACAGTCTGAATTCATCGCATCCAGTAGCAGGGCATTGAGATTTCCCAGGTTCGCCGATATCTGGCTCACCATGTCCTCCGTCCGCAGAATGTTGATGTTCCCCCAGATTTGGAGCATCTTGTGGAAATGCTGGCGAAGAGAGAACTTCAAGCTGGCGCTCGGAGGGCATATGCCGCTGACATGTTCTCGAATTGGAACGAGGACTTTAAGCCGCTGATCGTTCCCAGTGTATGCCAGAGACGTCCGAATTAATGTTGCTTTGGAGGCTAGAATATTGGGAATCGGAAGTTTACTTTGGACGAGATCTGCATCGAGGAGGCCATCGGGTAGCATGGAGAGGAGGCTCAGTAGATCCTGAGCCTCTGGGGTCATCCGAGAGCTGGTGAACGATAGCATAATGGATATGTCAAGGCTGGATCGTTTATCATAGCCGTCGGAAAGCAGCCGCGTCCTCTCTGCCCGCCAGCGGTTGAGTATGTTTTCGTACCCTTCGTGTGCGGCGATCTCCGCAATGAGGTTAACGGCGAGCGGGAGATTTCCAGTCAATTCAAATAGTTGGCGGACAC
Source organism: Mycena vulgaris (assembly GCA_029204335.1). Lineage (NCBI taxonomy): Eukaryota > Fungi > Basidiomycota > Agaricomycetes > Agaricales > Mycenaceae > Mycena > Mycena vulgaris. The sequence goes on from JARGYA010000543.1 coordinate 78,256, forward strand.
TGCTTTCGTCGTGCCTGTCATCTGCGATATCTGCAAAGGTTTCCATTGCAGCTTCGTCTGTAAGTGGCTTCAAGGGTGCCAGGAAAGGCCGAGTCCATTTCACTTTGCCTGGGCGCTCGGCTCCTCTCATCGTGATCTAAATTCAAGGGATTAAGATCCTTCAAGATACAGAGTAGGGCTAAATACCAGAATCGCCAAATGGGATACTCCTGACATCACAGAGAGGAATTCTTCGACCTCGGACCGGGATGCTACCGGCTCCCAAGGTGTTTCGAAGTTGTCAAGAACCAACAGAGTCGCGGGGCTATAAGCGAAGTGATTTACGATTTTCTTGGATAGGTTCGAGCCCTTTTCACACCCAATATGCTCGGCAATGCTTCGTGCAAGGTCGGAAAAAGACACGATGGAATGGCAAGCCACAAAATATCTCTGGGGGTATTTCTCAGAGACCTCGGTGTGATGGAGAGTTGCGATAGCGAGACTGGTTTTCCCCATCCCGCCAGTCCCAAGAATAGTGAGACGGGCATGGCTGTGCTTCAGGATTTCAACCACATCCTGGAGTTCGGAATCACGGCCGTGGAATATGTGGGATGATGATGGCAGCATTGATAGGGATCCAGTGCTATTGAAATAATTAGCAGAAGATACACACATGTTAATCTACGCACCTGCTTCCCAGACTCAACAAGGTTCCAGTTACCTGGTTGAAATTAAGTCTCATCCCCTCGATAATTGCCGAAAAACACTAACTGACACCGACCGCTCGGAGCTGGTCAGCTCTGGATGGGCGGCAATTAAATTCAGAAGCTCTTCATGTCTCTGCTTTGCATTCTGGCGAAACTCAGCCAACTTCGTGGCGACTGAAACCTCGGAGTGGACCTGTCGCTGTATTGGAGACGACGTCTAATTCTGTAAATGGACTGACCCTGAATATCGCAATACACTGTTGAAGCTCATCCTTGCAAGCTGCCAGACGGGAGGCATTATCTATATGTTTGAAGAGTCTTTTGATCTTTCCGATTCCTTGTTGAGCTTTAAGAAATGTGTAGATCCTCTGGAGTGTCCTAAGAATGACCCATAAGTGCTACAACAGCAATATTTAATCGAGATGGCTACTCAGTAAATTTGGCAATGTCGTATAATATCGCAGGCGGAAGGACTCCGTCCGTTTCCGATTTTGAATACTGGGTAATGATGGCGCACAGAATTTCGTGGATATGTTCAATCATTTTCGTCCAGTCGGCCGTATTCGACTTCACAGTCTGCGGACACGATTAGCAGGATGGGAGACGTAAACAAGAACATACCCTGCCTCGACAGATTTAAAAATGGCTTGACTCAATGCAGCGGTCGTACTCAGGAATGGAACACCCCGGGCACCCGCGATGTCTTTGGTGATGGACGAAGCCAGAGTAGCATATTGGATGAGATTTTGAGACTGCATCGCGGTAGTCACAGACATTGGTTTGATTCGACGAGAGCTTTATACATGCGCCGCGCCACACGGACCTTAAGGAACACGGGGACTAGCTAAACCAATCGGCTTCTTGCCGAGCTCGCAGGCCCGTGAATAATCTGCATTCATTCGCCTTCGAGAGCTCCCGGGCCCTGAGTAACTTCCCAAATAACGTTGTTGAATCAGCGCCGGTGAGTCGATGACGGAACGGATATAGCCGTACTGGGATAAACAGGATCCGGCCTAAAAAATCGCATGAGTTACGACAACTTTAGTAGCATAGGCATTCGTGAACGCCTATTGATGGCAGTGAAAACCTATCGATCAAATGGGCGCATCACGAAATGATGCCTCGCCGCAGATTGCCGCAAAGCGGCAGGTTACAGGTTTGGTTAGCGGTTGGAGGTTAGCGGTTGGAGGTTAGAGGTTAGAGGTTCGGGTTAGAGGCTCGGGTTAGAGGTTAGTGGTTCGGGTTAGTGGTTAGTAGTAGGGTTCAGGTATATTGTATGCTGTTGAAGGAGGGACTTGTGTTAAATCATTGAGAAACGGCATGGTTGATGGCCGGCCAATTCATCGGATTGGAAGGTAGGCGTTCACGCCATCAATAGGTGCTCGAGGTTCGGGCCGAGCGCCTATGATACTAAAGATGTATGCACTCGAAACAGAGCGGTGCGTCCGGTCATTTTCGAGAACTGTTTTTTCCTCAGAGGCAGCTTCATCGTCAGTACGCCTTATTCAATCGGTGCCCACGTTTATTCGTCGAAACGAGATCATTTACCCTCTACTTGCCCTCTACGGCACTGGGCAAGGCGTAGCAGAGTCTTCACTCCCGCTGTCTCGGCACAATTCGGGTGAAGGAGAATAATGCCCGGTATTTTTTTCAGCCGATACTAGGTCTGGAGGGTGATTGGGCGGCAAACCCGCGTCATCTAGGGCGCTGTTTTTTATCCTGGTTTGTAAACACCGGTTTTTAAATGGATTGCCAAGAATCACCGGTTTTTAATTAACATTATGTGATCACCGGCAAATTTTCCCTGCTTCCGGAAGTCCCATAGCTGGCAGCACAACCCCAGCTGAAGGACCTCCTCCGGTTCTGAAGCATCTGCCCAATTCCATCCCCCTCGGCGAGGCTCACAACTTCATCAGCTATGTTTCTGACGCGGAGAAAGTGGTTGATACCGGGTATGTCAAGTCTATCATCAGCCACGCCCTCGAAGTCTTTTTACAAAATCCGGAGTCTTCGACTTGGGAAGAGATCTCTGCAAACCCGGGTGGCAGCACGCCAGACCTCGCGCCGAAGATGAAATTCGGGGGCAGGTGGAAGAACTGGATTTTTAGTGCATCTAGTACGCCGTGGTTTGTAAACATGTTTATAGACGGGCCGGTTTACAAACAGTGTTTATAAACCGGTTCTCAGTCCCGGGGGAATTAAAAACAGCGCCCTGGCGGCTACTATAGCGTCATCTGATCTGGGGTACGCATGGCTCGGCTACGATTTGGGATTTCCATCTTCCGCAGGCCGCTCCTTGATGACTGCCGGTGCCCATATAAAACTGCAAACGAAGATCCTTCGAGGGTTGTGGCCTTTTCGTTCTCACCCCGACCGTTGAAACCATGGCTCGTCTCACATCTCTCTTCTTTGGTCTCTTAGCTGCTCTGTTCGTCAGTGCTGCTCCGCCCCAAGCGTCCTTGAGAACCGCGATCTGCTCGGTGAAATCATCAACGCTCTCGGGATTGGGTTGGTCACCCAAATTAATGCCACCATCACGGTGAGCCGGACGTTTATCTGTGAGGCCAATTTATTGACCTGAATCTCCTACTTTAGCTCCAGACTTTGGTCGATAATCTCCTTTCGTGAGTCCTGGTCCACAGCCAATTATATTCTCTAACCTTCCCGGTGTTTTTCCCCCAGGATCCAATTCGAAGGTGAACGAGACTGACCTTCACCTCTCTTCTGTGTTACCCAACCACTCCACAGCTCAGAACCCGCTCATCTTTGAGCTCACCATCGACCGCGTGACCAGCACCGCGGGGATCGACAGCACCGTCTACGCCACGTTCGACCACACTTTCGCTACCCCCGTGGTCGTTCCCCCCTTGGGAAAGGCAACTCTGGGATCATCTCGAACGTCAACCTGACCCTCGGCGCCATCGCATCCCTCGACATCATCCCCCTTGGCTTCCTAGACCTCATCGACGTCGACGTGCACGTCAGGTAGGCTCGCCTGCTATATATCTTCCCATTTGCCTTGTCTCACTGGCTTCTCAGAGCTTTGACCATCGACGGAAAACTCGGGATTCCTCTGCTGATTTCGGATCTTCACCAAAAGAACGTCATCACGACGTGAGTACCCGCCTCATGAGGCCCAGTATCATCCGCTCACGGTGCTTCTATAGTTACACCCTGGACTTGTCTTGATTCCCGCGCTCGCGCAAAGATGAGAACTTAGCTGATTTTTTTGGGATGGAAGAAATGAGAAACGTGGTTCTCCGAATGGAGTTTTGGCCCTGTGAACTGGCATGTGATTTCGCAAGCATGGCACATCAGTTTTTGTCATTGTCAAGTATACGCAAGGGGGTCCAAAGATAAGAAAATATGATATCACCTACAATGTTTTTTGGAACGGCCTTTCGGGCTTCAACCTACCAACCTACCGGGCTCGCTTATATAAACCTCAAATTTGCTGCTAGAATTTTTTGAGCCCTGAGGGACGTTCAGATGGCATGCCGGAGTCCATCCTGGTGTTTTAACCGCGAGATTGGTGTGAGTTAAAGGAAAAGACTTGGTCAAGAAGATAGCCCAGAGCAGAGGAAGGCCACCGCAAGAAGAGAATGAAAAGAAGCAAGACGACTCACCCGCGGCGTCATCTTGAACAACCCCCCACTCCCTATCTCAATTACATCCATCCAATTTAGCAGCGGTGCACGAGGCTCGACCCTTCTGAACGAATTCCGGAGGGTCTGAAGCTGGGACTGGACGATGGTGTGGCGGTCTAGATCGAATGCATCCGGTCTGGGATGTTAACGTGTGTTAGAATAAAGGCCCGGTAATTCGTCCGTATTTATGACCAAGGGTGTCTAAAAATCCCTGTACGTCGTGTGATGTCCTAGATGGTGGTTAATGAAGATGAAATCAGCGAAAATCTACACCCACCATTGTATCCATCCACTTGAAACCGCCTCCCGCCACCCATCAATCGTCGTGACCAATTCATCGAAGGTCGTGGCTGAGACCCAATCCGCATGTGCGCCCGAGTCCGGGCTCTTGAAAATCCCCTTGGTGTTGTGCTCGAGCCGCCCGTGCATGGCGGCTTGCATGCGAGCAAACGTCACAGCACCATTCACACCTCCAATCCGCTCACTCGCCGATCCGCAAGTCCCGCCACACCACGCTATCCCGTCGGTACCTCTCGATGACACGGAAAAGCTCGGTGCTTCCGTTCATATTGCTCTATCCAGCGATACATCTCCGCCTCTGCGCGGAACCACTGCACTCGATCACCTGGGAAAATGTCAGAAACTGCCGTCACCGATATACAATGCACTTACTTTCCATTTATACTCGGCCAATTTCTCGTCGTTTCCCAGATTCCGTCCGCCCGTTACTCTTTCAAGCCATATCCATCCGTCCCTCTTCTTCCCCTTGCCCTTCTTCTCTTTATCCTTCCCCCGCCGCCTCTCCAGCTTAGACGGCGACCTCTCTAAGTCGCTGGCCTCCGCCTCGGACGCCGACGATGCTTCCACGACTACGTCGTCTGGGGCCATGTCCCTGAGACGTTTTGCAGGACGCGGGGTTCTCGTGGTACCTGAGGAAGTGTCAATATAGCGAAATTATTAACAGACTGCTGCCCTACCTGTGCGCTTGAGCGATTGAGTTCCCGTTAACAACTGTGGCTCCTCCCTCTCCCCCTCATCGTTTCCCTTGACTGGGGACGACAAGGAAGAGACCAGCGCGCTCCGGGATAGCATCACCCCACTCTGCAAATACCAAGCCGTCCCGTCGAATACCCGAGAGTCCCCCTTCGCCCGATGTAAATGTGTTTCCTTCCTGCGCGTGTCCCGGTGAGTCAGCGGCGGATACGGCTCCACAGCGTCCTTCACCAGGTGGCCCAAATGGACGAGAGCATCCCGCGCCCTATTGTACATGGTGATCTCGTACGCCTTCATTAGCTCCGCTTTTTGAAGGCTCCTGTCGGAACGAGACTTCCCAGCCTGCCCCCGGTAATCCAGCTCCCTCGTCCTCTTCACGGCGGACAACGCGTGAGAGGCACTCTGCACCGCGAGGATATCGCTGTCGGCCTGGATACACCGA
>JARGYA010000544.1:0-83912 GCA_029204335.1 Mycena vulgaris
CAGCTGCTCTTCCGTGGGCAGAGGCGGGGGTGCGTTTCCGTCCGGGAGCGGGCAAAAGAGGCAATCCCCCGACGCCGCTGTGGCGCATCATGTCGGAGACTATTTGCAGCGTCTGCTTCAATGTAGCCAGATCCGCTGCCATGGATTTAGTGTTTATATCTGCAAGCTGTTATCACCCCCACCTTCCGTCTGCGTGGGTGTCCGCCCAGCACGGTACGCATTCTGGCTTGATACAGGATCGACACCTCGAGGAGAAACTACACAATAAAGGCCCGCTTACATCCCATCCAGTGCGCGCTTGGCCACCTCTTGCAGTCTGAGGACGTTCTGTTGAACGAGCTGCATATTTTGCTTGAAGAGTTCGGGCGAGTTTGGATCTGCGCCGCCTTGGTGCAGGGAGTGCTCCTGGCTCGTCGTTTGCGGTAGAAAATTCTGGGGGTTGGGAAATCCTTGCACACCGTTGAAGTTCGGTTGAATATTAGGGTATCCGGTCCCTGGGATGGGGTAGTTCTGGTGTGCAGGGATCATGGTGGGAGGCAGGACGTGATGTTTGGCATTGCTTGCGGCGCGGTACTGCCACGTATTTGTGCATGCTCTGATTCCGTCCGCTTTCGGACTTCCTCCTTCCCATCGTGACACCGCGCATGAGTTTCGAGCTACCGCCAGAGATTTGGCCTCAAATACTCGTAAATCTTCCCCTTCGCTCCCTCAATGAAGTCTCCGCTGTCTCCCGCTTGTTTCACGCCCTCTCCACTCCCCTGCTATTCGCCAAATTCCAATTCCATCCTGGCCTTTACGTAGAAGAGTTGACGGCGGGAACTCTTCTGAACCAAGAAATGGAGCGCCTAGCATTCTGGTCCTCCGACAACATTGCACCACTTGTTCAGACGTGCTTAATTGCGCTCTACCTAGGTCCAATTACGCTCGACACAGATAGACCCCTCGTACGCACGCTGTTCGAGACGGTCTCGAGGTTCAAGAATCTCCGCATTCTGAAGTGCAAACTCCCATGGGTACTGGTCGACTTTCCCGCTCTTCGCATTGAGGCGCTTGCGCACTTGCGGCGACTCCACATCTTCGGCGCGCGGCTCGTGCTCCCCATCGAACCCACCAATGTCAAAATTACAGTCCCGGAGTTTTCTTATACGGACATTCTCATACGGCCTTCCGGTCGCCTCTCGGGCTTCCCCATGCTAAACCCGACGGTGTTGCGCTCGCTGGAGCTTGGCAGCGCCCACGATCCCGGTGCCCACGGCTTCCTCGATGACCAGCTCGCCATGGCTGCGTGCAAAAATCTGCACACCCTGCGCCTCTCCTTTGTGGACACAGACTTCACGCGCCTCCACGCGTGCGTCGCGCCCTTCACCGTGCTCCGCGCGCTGATTGTCGCCGTCAGCGGCGAGTGCCGCGCGAATGGCATACCTTCCACCCCACTGGCACCGCGGCTCAAGTTCTACCGGGGCCCTGTCGCGCTCCTGCCGCTCGTCCTTACGGGCGCGGAGCCGGAGGGCCTCGACATCACGCACGGGAGCGCTGGGGCGGTACTCGACGCCCTGCGGACGGCAGGGTGCCCGGAGTGGATCACCCTGCTGTCGATCGGGGTCAAGCTGCACACGGACGTTGTGAGCGGCGCAGTGCTGCACCCCCTCCTTGCACTGTGTCCCCGTCTCGCGCACTTGACGCTCGTAATTTCAGCCAATGAGGGCGTGCTCGTTGCAGTCCCGGTGCGTGCCCCCTCACTTCCATTCTACGGTAGTCTCTGAGACGATGGAACCGCAGGCTTTCCACGCAGCGTTGGTGGAGATCCTGGCCCTTCCGAGAGCTCTGGAGACTGTGGCGTTTCGATGGCGTCCGGACGGTGTAGAGAATGAGTTTGTCCCGGACCGGGCGGAGCTGGAGACGCTGTTGCGAGCTACAGTCCCCAGTCTGACACACGTTTTCTTGAACGACCGGGGGCATAGAGGGATGGCCTTTGGGAATTTTACCACCCCAGTCTGAAGGATCTGGACATGTATGCGATTTCTTTCTGAAAATCTCGTAAATGAGATTCGCCTCGTCGCCCATGGTTAATTTCTGTTAAAGGTTATCGTACGGGATACGGGTGTGAGCCATCTTGCCAGTCGAACAACGACCCGCCGGTGATCGGGGCAGTACTCGTGCAGCATGGCACCTACTCGATTCCTTTTCAAGCTTAGCAGCCTCAGAGTGCGATGTCCGCATCACCAGCAAGCACGCTCGGGTGAATTAGATAATGAATGGCTTCCATTCTTCAATTTTCATTTAGTCCCGTGGACGGCTTCCTCCCAAATGTGCGGGGAATGGCGGAGCGATCAATCGCATCACGGATGCGTTTGGGGCGCGTGCGGGACCACGCGCGGCGCGGCGCGCTTCCGAGCAGTCATCGCGTGTCAGTGGCGATTACATCTGCTGAATATGCCGGGCTTTTTTGGTCCCCGGTTGCGAAGGGGACGACGAGACAGAGCGCAGGCATTTACCAATACATGTTCTTGGGCAGGCGCACCCAAAAATGAGAAAGGAAAGCCTACGGCCTGAAAGTCGTGATTGTACATCGCGCGCTCGGTCGTTCACGGTTCAGGATAGTTTAGAGAAGATTGCATTGCATTATTTACGTGCGCAAAGCATATGATTTCGACCTCAGAGATCAAGCCCAAAACCCATATATTTGCAAATCAAAAGAACCACACGCGACAAACACCGATCAGGATGTTCATTTCTTGCGGGGATCGTCAGTCCAGGGTGTGGGGAATGAGTGAAATGAGGCTACCTTTGAAAGTAGTCGTGAAAGAGACGTGAAAGGTGTATGATGGCTTATGCACCACCGGGCCCAGTGGGGTGCGCCACGGTCGTGCTGGGACTCTGGCTAGGTGGGAGTCAGCGGCGCGGTACAGGGAAAAGGTTGCCGGCACATACGTCCAGGTCATCGTCGTGGTCGCGGTGATGATGTACGGCGCGACGTCCGTGATCGTCTGGTAGACGCGAGTCGCGGTGAACACCGGCATCGAGTGGGGCCTGTTCTGACGGGCCTGGTACGAAGGTGAGTTCGACAAACCAAACGATATTCGCGGTGGACACGCACGACTGGAGCAGGAGCAGCCTGGATCATGGACGCAGCGGCGGCGAAGACAAGGAACAGAGTCTTGGAGAACATCGTTGCGTCGGGAGCGAGGGCGGAAGACTGAGGTACTGCAAGCGCAAGGCGCCTGCTTTTATATGCCAACCTTGGCCGGCGCCCGGGGCAGTGGGACAATTGGCCACATGGCCGCACAGGCGATTGACGAGGTATCCGCAGGGTCGCAGGTGTGGTGCAAAAAAAGATTAGAGAGCGACAACGTGGGAAGTCACCATCTTGCCAATCAGGGCAAAATTAATCCGCATGGCGCTCGCTCCGTGAGTCGGACTCGAGCTGTGCGGGAGTGTGCGGGCCGTGTTAATAAGTGTTGACCAAGCAAACTCGACCAATGGCTCGTTGTAAGTCAACACAATGCTGTAATTTGAATATACTTGTTGTTCCAAAAACCTTCATGAGAGGCTCGTGAGTAAATGTTGTCTACGTCCACGTAAGTAGGAAGCTGGCAAGAATCATAAAACTAGCTTAAAAACTCCGCGACCGGCCAGTGCGGGGCGTAGCGGATGGGGTGCGGCGGGCGGCGGGTGGCGACTGGGCGCCGTAGAAGTAGTAATGTACCGGTGGTTCTTCAACGAGTGAGCTCTGAGTGAAGCTTAAGTCTGACGCGACGTGTATGCATCACGTGCTGGGAATGTTTGGCAACGGCAGCGAACGGCAGGATCCAATGGGGCAGCACTGCTTTCGTCTCACGCGCGGCGTTCAAGCGGGCGTCGGCACTTGGCTGGCACTTCCTTTGTTCTTACGAACATGGCAGATTCATCGCAGAATTTGCCACTCGATGCACGCACCACGGAGAAATCGGACTCACCTGCCGTCTCAGATACTGAGAGGTAAGCTCTAGCTCTCATCGATCCTAACTGACGACGACCGTAGACTGGTCGGCGCGCTTCAAACATGCTTTTCTGAACTGCTGAAGACACAGAAGGAGCAAACTGAAAAGTAGGGGAAACAATTCGAATCGGTTCTATGTTATCTAATAGAAATCACAGGCTGCACAGAGCCGTCGAAGCCTTGCAGCCGAAGCCACCAATCGCTGACAAGAAAACCGTCTTCTGGAAGCAGTATCAAACGCTGGCAGACGAGCACGACAAGGAGCTCTTACAAAAATTTGGCACAGATCTCGATACCTCTCTCATTTTCGTGCGTGTCCTCGAAGCCTGTTTGACGCTCGGATTAATTGGGATCCTTACGAAGGCTGGTCTCTTCTCCGCCGTCAGTTCGGCGTTTATAATTCAGATCCAGCCACAAATCCATCCAGAGGGCACATTGACAGTTATCATAGTTGCCCAATGTCTCCTCGTCTTCAGCCTATTTTCGACGCTGCTGGCTGCTTTGCTAGCTGTTCTGGGAAAGCAATGGCTAATGTACTACTCCGCCGCCGGTGAGAGAGGTACCATCGAATCACGCGGCCTCGAGCGCCAGCGCAAATTTGACGGGCTGCAGCGGTGGAAATTCGACACGGTTATGCAGATGTTCCCCCTTCTGTTGCAGCTCTCGCTCTTCCTGTTCTCGGCGGCACTATCAGTCTATCTCTGGACTGTCCACATCTCGCTCGCCATCATTGTCCTTCTTTCGACGTCAGGGGGCTTCCTGGCGTACGTCTTCCTTCTCATGACGTCCCTCGTCTCCCCGGACTCACCGTTCCAAAATCCCATCGCCCCATTCCTGACCATGTTCATCTCACTCACACTTTTGGTGCGGGCGAAGGAATATCTTGCTCGAGCCCTTACGAAAAGCGGCCGGCATGTCGAACGAGGCTGGTCGCGCATATCTCCCCCCAAGCTACCACATCTCCTGCCGTACTTTTCGCGCAGGGGCCTCTCCACTCCGCCGCCCCAGGAGGAACTGGTTCCGCTCTTCCGCGGGACATTCCCCGACACCTCGCCCGAAGCGCCGGCGATCGCATGGGTATTAGAGACTTCCACCGACCCACTCGTGATCACCTCTGCCGCGGAACTCGCCGTGGACCTCCAGTGGCCCATCGACATGGACCTTGCAGCGCCACTGGCCCGCTTGCGCGACGGTTTCGTCGCGTGTTTTGTATTCGCCACAGTGGGGTATGAAAGAGTTGTCCGTCGAACGAGGACGGGACTGCTGGCCCCTTTGGAGCGCGTCCGTGCCGGAATGACACTGCGCGCCATCACGTACGGGCGCGCGTACTGCATCCTGCGCATCGCACACACCGGCAATGGGTCAATCACGGACGACGACTGGGCGCTCGAGGTTGTCAATCATATCCATAGCGCCGAGTCTCCGGAGCTGTTGAATGTCGTGTCGATCCTGCAGGGCAGACCTCATTTGGCGGTTGGGGTGGGTGTGGACACGGCAAGCACTGTCAGATGGGCGCTGCGTGTCATTCCGTCGCTGCATCGCAAGACAGATAACAAGTTGGTCGAGTTCCTGCAGGGATTCCACGAGACCAGCACTGTCATTCCACATCTCGATGCATCGAGTTTTGCGGATTACCTCTTTTGCCTCAACTCGTTCCTCGGTCCTACGAATCGGCGTGATATGGCCATGATAGACAAGAGGTGAGAGTTATATTCTTGACGATGTGCGCCGTCTAATCCTCCCAGCCCGATCAAGGATCTCCTGATGTGCCAGTTCTTTTCCGCCCTCTCCTCGCGGTTAAAGGCGGGGAACATTGAACTAGAGCTTCTGACCAGAGCTCTCGAGACTACAACTCGCCTAGCGACCGCTTTCGAGGGTTCCGATTGGTACGATTTCCGTCTGAAGACGACCGAACCGACGAAAGAACGAAAAACGGCCGCATACGTTCTTTGTAGCCTTCTGATGAGTCGGTCTCCAGGATGGACACTGACGGATATCGTTCCTGCTATATCTGCCGCAGCCCAGCTCGCCAGTATCGACATCTCATCTTTATATATTTTCTCCGGCCGGGGAGATCTGGGTGTTCTTGGAACGGCGGAGTGGGTCCACCGTAGCTTAGAGCAACTCCAAGAGCAGTTCCACGATAGTGACAACCCTACCCGTGGCCCGTGGGACAGTGCTGCCATGTTCTGGGTCGAGGGGCTTATTCAGGCTCTCTTGTATTATCCAGGGGATCACACCGAAGGCCTTCCTGCCGCGTCCTTCCGGGCCCTTCTACGGGCCATGTCAACTCCTGGAACGCTCTCCCGCACCGCCTTCCTATTTCTCTCCCGGTCCAGGACCTGGCTGGGTGATGCGCGGCTTTGGCCCCTCATACAGCAATCAGAACTATGGCTTGACCTCGGACGCACTACCTTGCATGGCCCAGAAAAATTCCGGGACGACTATATCGACATGGGCCACGCGCTCGCGAAAATACCCCACTGGGCGCCGCTTATTCACGCCGATCTCCCCGGGTGGCTCAAGGCCTGGTTGCACAGACCAACACGGGAACCGGGACAGCTCGAGAAAATCGTCTCAGTCATTTCGAGCCTTTGGGTACCAGAGAAGACTGAACATTCGTTCGAGAATGAGTACGCACAGGCCACGGGGCTTGCATTCTCGGCACTGGCGAATGTTTGGACTGCTTTCGATTTCGGTAGCCTCCCCGAATTCTTTCCGTTGGCGCGGTGTACTCGGGACATAGCCTTGCGCGAGACGCGCGACGGAAGCGATGACGTCCTCCCTGGTTTACAAGCTAAATTTCTCACACCACTCAGTACGGCACTCCTGCGTGCGGCGGAGAATGCGCGGGCGATGTGCAGGACCCGAGATTCGGATGATGCAGCTGCGCGCAACGAGTCTGTCTTGCGAGAGGCTAGTGCGATCTTGGAACAACTGGCCCAAACGATTTTGACCGGGTCTCATTATGAGATGGGCAACCTGTACTGGCGATTGGGGGATACAATCGACAATCTGGAACGGTCGCTCGTGGTTGGCACGCATGTAGAGGCTCCTCTCACTTTATTGAATGGCCAGTAGACTCTCTTAAATATGACTTCGCCACACTCAGGACGATGGCGTGAAAAAAAAAGTATTCTTGCGAAATGCTGAAAATGTGGAAGATGGGTGAAAATAGGAAGTAAAATGCAGAGCTGAGGGGTTGGCAGTTGTCTTTGCGTTCATTTCATTGTATATCTCGCTCGTCCACCTCCTCCCATACCTCCGCCGGGAGACTAGTCGCCAACAGGAGCGCCAGCGACGAAAGGGCAAGCAGCACGGCGTACACCGCATATCCACCCAAAAGATTCTGTTCAACGGAGAGGGAGAACAAGGATGTCGCCATTGCGGGGCCGATGGCTTTCGCTGATGAGACAGCGGTTTGCGCGATGCCATTGACGGTGCCGCGACTGCTCGTTGGCACCGAGGCGCTGAGGAACATGAAAATCACGCCTAGGCTCAAACACGTAACGTAAGCAGAATCAGAACATTTTGAAATGCAGGGCGTACCAAAAGAGGTGGCCATCAGCGCCCCTAGGCCGAGGACGCACCCGACTAGGATCCAAACAACGAATGTCAGGCCCGTGCGCTGTACGATGATGCTAATGAGGGGGAGGAGCACAAAGATGGGCAGGCACATGCTAATCCCAACGATGAACGCGCGCGCGGCGCCAAAGCGCTGGATGAGCTTCGCGCAGAAGAGTACCTGGAACAAGGCAGTAGCGGCGCTGTACATCGACATGATCAGCCCGATTGTGGCGGGAGGGAGGCCGAGGCCGCCGACCGCGATGGGCATAGCGAGGAAGAGCGCGAGGAGCACGTTTAAGGATATGTAGAGGAGCTCGAGGGCAGCGTAGTTTGCGATGGAGATTATTGCGGGGAATGTGATGAGCTCGCGGATGTGGATGGGCGGGCGTCGAGTCGGAGGTAATGCATTGGTCCGGACCGGAATTTTGATGCCTTCGAATATAGCGCGGGGAGACTTCAAATGAGGGACGGCCTGTAATTCATAAGGATGCGGCTTTACTACGGAAGTGGAGGGATACCTCTTTGAACCCCGGCAGCACTAAGGAACATGTCAGGAGGACAAAGCCGCCGATCACTCCGCAGGGTAGAAAGTACGGGAAGTCGACCCAGAACGTCCCAGAGAACAGGTGAGGGAAACGGTCTTGGGGTCGTGCGAGGAGGCCACCCACGAGTGGCCCCAAAGCTGCCTGCAGGGGGGCGCCGTCTTCAACGAGGAGAGTTCCCGAGAGAAAAAAAGACTCACCCCTGCCTCCCATATGACTTCGCATACAGGTCAGTAAAGTCTACCATCCCGCGAGCAATAGAATGTGCCCACCGGAAATATACGCGAAAGCCTCCGCGCGGTTCGAGTGATCTGTCATGTCAGCTATAGCGCTGTTTATGACACCTGGCTCAGAATTAGCGAATGAGCCCCTATAACTATGACTTGCTCAACGCACCAACATTTCCATTCAGCAGGCCCGTGAGGCACCGGCTGCAGCGGAATCAGACAGGAGGCGAAAAGGGAATGTGGCACCCGACCTAGCGACTAGCGTCCCGAATTGCCGCGATAAACCGAAGAGAAGCATGGACAGGAACGTCCCGAACAAACCGATTAACAAAATTGTTTTGTGCCCCAGCCGGTCGGAGGCTCTGCTCCAGAGGATGACGGTCATCGCTTCGGTGATGAAGAATGTCGAGTGCTGTGGTTATTTCTGTTAGCTGATGGAAGGCATCCCAAGCAACTCAACAATCTGCAATTGAAAGGTATAATGGTCATTTCGCAATCCTCGATAGCCTGCTCACCCAGCCCCTGACGCAGACGGAGACTTTCAGTCAGAAATTGTGGAGATATCCGGGCAGGAGCGAACGTACGAATAATATCCAACCTTCTTCTCATCACCGGCAGTGATATCGAGCTCACTCACTAGCTACACGGATGAACGGTGAGATAATTTTGCGAATCGCATGCATATATACCTGGTTGATGTACGGGTAGATAGACTGGCTTGCGAGTGGCTCGCACATCTGGACGAGCATGAGAATCGCGAGCTGGCGCTTGGGGAGGGGCGTCCGGTAGAGGATAGATTTCGCAACCAGAGCAGTGCGTTCGTCGGGGATGCCGTCCATGAGATGCATGGCTGATGAGGGGCAGACGAGGTAGTGCAATTTGGTGTCCGATTTATAAGGGGTGAGTTCAAGATGTCGCCCGAGTAGTGTTCAGCCTGTGATCCGAATACCGGACCAGGGGGCTGCTGGTTTGCTGCATACTCTAGGCCGATCTGAGGGTCGATCTAGCTTCGACTAACATTCAGCCTGCCTGTTGACGATTCCGGAATTCTTCTCCATCCAAGGGGCTTCTAGGTCGGCTAATTATGAATGGTATGAGGAAATCCTAGTGCAAAGAGGTCTCCGGGCAAACAGGCCGAGAACAGACTGAGAGGGACTGACAAATTTGAACAAAAGACAAAAAAAGCCTGAAAGAAAGAAAATGAGGGCTGAGTATAACTTTACTGCTGCAAACCTGGAGTCGCGTGACTATACACGTTGCATGTGTTTGGTTCGGATATGGGACGCGACAGATCATGTGATGCATATTTCACCTGAATCTCGTTGTGTTGCGATGTTCGCCCGGCTAGGCTTGCCTCGAACCTGGACGAGCTATGCATACCGACCGCCGTGCTACTAGCCTGTTGAAGCTCTGCGTGTGCTCTCTGGGCCCTCCTACTGCGATGGGCACGAATGCGATGCTCGAATGAATTGAGAACTTGCCAGTTCGACGGGCGCTTCACGGGACAAGCATCCACCGTAGCGCAGACACACCCACACCGCAGCCGTCGAATTCAACATCTGCACGAGAACGAAGACGCCCCGGGTCCTCCAGCCAACCTCCACGCCTAGCCTACCGCAAGCTCTTGCAAGCCTAGCTAATATATTCGTGCGACAACGAATCCCGCGAGTGGTAACAACAATACACCCGTATAATTAACCACCGAGGACAAAATTAATTGTGTATAATCGTCTATCGGGGGACACGAGATCACAGCCATGATGCGACGAGCGCAAGGCTGGCGAGGCAGACCACTGGCGCGAATCCGATGCGCAGGCGGATTGCTACGCTCTTCCCCACGGGGGCGCTGTGGAAATTGGATCACGATGAGCAGGAATCGCGGGGGGCAGAGGAGAGGACGGGGACGCACGAGGTAGAGGGCAGGGTGTCCGCGCCCGAGATGGGGAGGACCGTCGTGGGCGCGGGGAGGACGGGCGGCGTCAGCTCTGCGACCGTGGTGGAGCTGCTCGAGCCCGAGCCCGAGCCCAAGCCCGAGCCCGAGCTCGAGCTCGACCCGGGCGGCTTACCCGCCGCCGCCGCCGTGGTGGTCGTCTTGTCCGTCGTGGTGAAGCCCGTCGTCGTCGTCGACGTCGTGGTGGACGTCGTGGTGGACGTCGTGGTAGACGTCGTCGTCGTCCCATCTCCTCCCGCCGGGGCGGCGGCCGCCGGCGGAAACACATACCCCGTAATCCCCTCCTGCGCGTACGCCTGCGCCCTATCGCGTTCCGCCGTGTCGATCGTGTACATGTGGTCGCGGATGTCCCCGTTGTGCATGCGATACAAGGGCACGCTCCCGCACAGCGCCGTCGGGTATATGTACATCGGCGCCACGTCCTCGAGCTTATACGTGTATTGCGTCTGCGCGCTCTGCACCTCGGCGGTGTCGGTCGTGTAGAGGTGGTCGCCCGCCTCAGCGCTGTAGAGGCGGAAGAGCTGCACGGACCCGGCGACGCGGGTGGTGAAGACCAAGGCACGGATGCCCTCCGCGGTGGCACCCGCGGCGTTGGCGGCGTTGTACTCCCCGAGGTCCGTCTGCAGAAAGGTCATGATGGGTCAATGCGCGGGGGCGGAGGGCGCACCGTGTAGAAGTGGTCGCCGGCGCTGTTGCTGAAGTCCCTGTAGAGCGGGTCGGCTTGGGACGCGCCTGCGCACGCGTCCGCGCGTACCTGGATTCGCCTGCGTTAGGGTGGGCGAGGGGGGGACGGGGAGGGGAGGGGTACCTGTGCGAGGCAGTGGCAGGCGATGAAGAAGTAAAGGAATGTGTGCATCGAGGGAGCGCAGCGGCGCCGCATGAAGAATCAAGATTGGGGGAAGGGAAAGAGAGCTATCCGAAGGAAGATCTAGATTTTCATGGGAGATCATTGATGTGGGCGCCGAGCGGGAACGTCCATCTGTGATTTACAAGGACTAACATTAGACTAGATTTATGCCAGAGTCGTGCCTGGGTTACATCGGTCTCGTAAGGGCGACGGTCAAGCGCCCAACATCCATAAAACCCGTATGATAATATTAAATACCGCAGACAAACGGATGGTCACGATAAGTAATGTCCGATATAACCCACGCGTCGCAGGCGATGTGCAGCGGGACGCGAGGCTAGATAGCAGAGACACAAGATGAGCTCATAGGAGCGTATCACAGCAACGACACGACGAGCGCCGCTTCAAAGCAGCGATACAGCGAGTGCAAGCGCGCCGGCGGCGTATAGCCCGGGCGCGATTCGGACGCGGATGGCTGCGCCGGTTCCGGGGGGAGCACTGTGGACGAAGTATAAGGAAAGTCAGGGTGCAGGGAAAAGGAGGGCAGCGCACGAGGACGAGGACGTAGGGACGGTGTCCGCGAGCGAGCCGCCCAGGACAGTCGTGGGCGCGGGGAGGACGGGAGGCGTCAGCCCGTCACTCGCGGTGGTGGTGCCGGAGCTCGACGCGGGCGGGGTGGACGCGGGCGGGGTAGACGGGGTAGACGGGATAGATGCCGTGGTGGTCGTCCTGTCCGTGGTGGTAGTCTTCTCCGTCGTCGTGACCGGCGCCGTCTTCGTCGATGTCGATGTCGTCGTAGTCGTCTTATCATCGCCGGTGTCCTCCGCGGGGAATACGTACCCCTCGATGTGCTCGTACGCCCACCCGGAGCCTACAGCGCCATCGCGCTCCGCGGCGTCGACGGTGTAGAAGTGGTCCGTCCCGCTCTCGCTCCACGAGCGGTAGAACGGCACGCTCCCGCACAGCGCCGTGGGGTAAACGTACATGTGCGCCTTGTCCTCGATGGTATACCCCCCGCCGGCGGCCTGACGCGCCTCGGTTGCGTTGATGGTGTAGAAGTGGTCCGTGGTAGCGTAGTTGTCGAGGCGGATGAGCTGCACGGAGCCGGCGACCTGCGTGGTGAAGACGCGCGCGCGGATGCCTTCAGCGGCGTAGCCCGAGTTCTGTACGGCGGAGTTGTACTCCGCGAGATCGGGCTGCGGACATGAGCTTGGGGGAACGAGGGTGGGTGGTGTGCCTACCGTGTAGAAGTGGTCCCCCCCGTCAGAGCTGTAGGCGCGGTACAGCGGGTCGGCCTGGTCGGCTCCTGCGCAGTCAGCCGCACGGACCTACACCGACTGTAGTCTGAGCTCATCGAAAGACATCACCACGACAGCAGCGCGCACCTCCGCAGCGAGCAGACTGATCAACGCGACGAAAAAGCAGGTAAAGGTGTGCATCCTTCGACCAAACGATAAAACAGCGAAGAAACTCCGTCAGGAGGACGCGCAAGAGCGGGTGGGTGGTGGGGAGCGGTGGGGAAGGAGAAACTGTGAATACGCCATCGAAGCGAGACTTTTACGAACATCAGATTTTGATTGCTCAGTGCTGATGGTAATCAAAACGCGGGTCGGCTCGCGGGCGCAGTAATATGCCGTCTGGAAGCAGTCTGAAGCGGGATGGGACCCCCTGAGGCCGAGTCCCGACCCTTCTGTCTTACAGTGGTCTTGAGACGGACCCAGAAAACAAAAAAAAAAAAAAAAAAAAAAAAAAAGGAAAAACGATGAATGCCGGAACAAATCGGGATTTGAAATAGCCATTGTTTGGGCAAACTGAAGATCTGGCTTGAAGCAAGCTTCACGTTTCAAGGCCGGATTTCATTTTCGTCCCGAGATGCTGAAACAAGGAGACGATGAAGAAGAAGCAGGGAAGAAGTTCGGCCGATCGCAAATGTCGTCCGATATAGCCGAAACGCCCACGGCCCAAAAAGGCAATTAGAAGGACATACGGGAGGGGACTGATTGAGCCTCGCAGCTTTTACATTCGCGCGGAACGGATTGCTGACACCCGTGGATCTCGCCCAGATCCTGTGGGACGTGAGATGACTCGGATCTCAGCTACTGGGCATCGATATTCGCCGACGAATCTCCGGCCGTCCAGCGCGTGGCTCGGGTCGCCGAGAAACTTACATCCAATTGCGGGCAACTTCAAGCAGCCCGGAGCCGCAGATATAATTAGTAACGCAGGGATGTCATTCTGATACCGATGAGGGCGAGTCATATTCAAGCGCGAGGCAGTCAGTAGCGAATTTGAGAGGCATAATTCGGTGGGTCTTCCTTGATCACCGATATAATGGATCCTTCTAGCGGGTGAACGCACTTTTTTTATTCGTCCTAACAGAGGCAGTCATTTGCATAGCACAGAAATATAGAGAGAAAAGGTGAAAATGCCTGACGTACCTGGGCTTATCAGCAAATCGCCTCGGTACTCATTTCGAGCATTCGCGTTCTTACTAACTTGCAGTTACTGCGTTCCGGCCCCATGTAGTCAGACCTGGCCGAGTTGCGCCTACGGCATTCTACATGGGTCTACCCCGTAGACCTAGTGTGCCTACGCGACATCGACCCAAAAAAGGCGAGGTTCAACTACGCCATTCTACGTGACGTAGTCACACCGTAATCACACCCTCGGGACATGCGTCCCACCTCGATCCGCCTCGACCCACCTCAAAATAATTCTTTACTCCCAATTCGAATTTCAACTACCCTTTCAACCTCTCCCGCTGCGTGGCCGGCCCGATTGAGGCCAACTGATGGCCTGATGATGCCGGTACGCAACAAACACTACGTTCAGACCCCGCCTATACTCGGCCATTTGTAGTTTGTTGAAGGCAACTTCAGCTCAGCGTAGGCCACTACAAAGGGCCTGCCTAGGCGACTACGCTCAGGATGTTTGTAGGTGATTGTAGCTGTTTTATAGCCGTGATCAGGTCACCTAAGCTGATGCTGTGTAGATCAGCGTAGATCAGTGTAGCCGGAGTCTCGGTTGAATTTATACAGAGATGTTCCGAGACCAAGTTCTTAAAACTGTAGACTATATTGGGCCTGCGTAGGTGACTATGAATACCTACACTCACCTACATCAGCCTAGAAACACCTACCCAGACCTACCCAGACCTACCCCTAGCTACAAATACTATGTCTAGGCCACCTAGCCACAACAATCTGTCTAGGTCTGTGTGGTCACCTAGACTCAGTCTAAGTATAGGCGGGGTCTGAACACAGTGAAAGGTAAATATCTGTTATTCAACTTGAACATCAATGCGCGAACCAAAACCAGCGCGCAATACTATCTTTGGGGCATTAATTAAATTTGCGGTTAGCTATATGTGCCTATATAAGATGGGGTGAGCCTACCTCCGCCTACGTGAGCCAATGTGGGCCTACCCGCATAGACACATGTAGCGACATGTGTACCAGCTGCGCCTACCTTGGGTAGACTGAGGTAGGCCTAAGTAGTCATATAGCTGTGCCTACGGTCTGTGCCTGCCCGTGTAGGCAGACCCTCTGACTACAAGGGGCCGGAACACAGTGAGTTGCGGTCCCGCTGGCCTCGGAGCTCTTACCCACTCTCTTTCTGATTGGTCCTCCTGTTCACCCATAAAAGCCAGAGCTAGCGCATCACAACGACGTTGCCCCCACATATTGCATGGATTCCCAACTCACACTCGTCCCCGCGGTGCAAACACACTACCTCGCCTTCAGCACGGACAGCATGAAAAACGCGACGCTCTCCCTCGATTCCGTGCCACTCTACACTATATTCACCGACCCGCAGAACGCGCACACCGACCTCCGTACCATCGGCACCGCCCAGCTGCTCGCCCGCATCACGCGCAAGGCCCTCCTCCCCGACACGATCACCTTCCCGGGTGGTAAAGAAATTCCTCTGGCCAAATGGCTCCGGAAGACCCGCCTCCCTGATGGCTTGTACGCCTATCGTCCCAATTTGATTTCCTCCTCCACCCCACGAGGCGGTAATGTACTGACAATTTAATACCTCTTAGATCCATCCGGGTGCTTGAAACCGAGCACGGGAGCGCCATCCTCAAGGTGCATTCGACACACCGGCTAGCGGTACGCACACCCCCATTTTCAGCGTCGGCATCAGTCTCATGTATGTTGCCGCGTAGTTATTCAAGAAAGGCGACCTCGAAACGCCCATCGCACATTGGGAGCGCCGTAACGCAAGAGCCCCGCCGACGCTCGTGCTGCCGGCGGGCGCCACGCAGCCGCACATCATCATCGCGGCCTTCATCGTGCGGGAGTTCGAGCTGCGGATGCGGGAGCAGGCGGCGCGCGTCGCAGTCGGCGCACCGCCGTTCGTGCCCGGGGCACTGGAAAGGCCATGGAGAAATGAATCTAGGGGAGGGTACTTACGTGCTTGGGGCAGGTGATTGCTGTACTTGGCTCCGTGCCCGGCGTTTCGTTGAAATTATAATTCCAAGAATTTCGATGCAGGGCTCATGATATCATTCCAGGAAGATTCAGGTGTCAACGGATGCCACCAGCTTTAATTTAAAGTGAGACCAGGGACACCCCGTTCCATTCTGCCCCAGAGGAGCCTATTCAACGCTTATAGATCGCACCTCAAGTCGAGTTTACGCCGACCGCTGTTTCACCAAATCTGCGCCACGCTCCACAAGAACGTAAGTAGCTGCCTGGGTATGCGCCGCTGGTGCAAAAGGCTGCGATTCTGCACGTCAGCTACCGCCCACCCAGACAAAAAGTAAGCAACGCACCACCACCGACGCGTCAACCACACTCAGGCCTGCCACGCCCTTCACGCGCAGGTCCGGGTCCACGACGCCGTAGCGCGCGCCGCGCGCGGACATCCCCGCGGTGCCCACGAGGTGGAAGCTCGAGCCCGTGTTGGCGTGCAGATGCGCCTCGAGCGCGGCGGGGCTGAGCGTCGCGAGGTCCACCGTCAGCGCGCCGAGATACCCGCGCCACGCGCGGGCGCCACCGAACCGATGTGCGAGCCCCACGGCGTCGCGCAGTGCGAGGACGTCGAAGTCGTTGGTCAGATAGCCTAGGTCGATGAGAGGGGGCGCGAAGGGGTCGCTGCTGCTGATGGTCACCGAGCCGCCTGTTGTGAGTTAGTTTTCCTGCGAGGGAGAAATGCAGGGGGGGAGGTGGACTCACGGCTGGCGGGGCTGACGAGTGAGATTCGGATGGTCATGAAGTTGCCAGGCGCCACGGCAGCGCCGCCTCCAGGCTGCGGTGGGTTAAACAACGGGATATCCCAAGGACATAGTTGGACGGCGCACCATGAAAACGAACTCGACATGCGGCGCCCCAGGCCCGGAGCACGGGTCCGCGTGTACAGCAAAGGCAGGCGAGTGCGTCGCGAGTCGCAGCGACGCCGCGTGCGTCGCGACCCCGGAGTCGACGAACGGCCCCATGCGCGACGTGTTCCACTGCGCCATCGCCTCGGCGAAGCGGGTCGCGTTCTGCGTAATCGAATCGAGCGTCTGCGTAGATTTTACGGCTCAGCTCATGCCGAAGAAGGGGTGGTCTGACGCGTTCTGCCCGACGCTTGGGAGGTCGAGAAGCGTCGGGATGCCGAGGGCAGTCAGGGTCGCGCGGGCGCCGATCCCGGAGTTCATGAGGATCTGCGGGGTGCCAACGAACCCGGCAGAGAGGATGATTTCCTTTGATGCATGCGCTACGAAGAGGGAACTCCCTATTGACGTCGTAAATGAACCATGTTAGACGAGATGCCTGGAGAAAAGCTGGGGGGCACACATCGTATCGGAATTGCACCCCACCGAAGCTCGGCTTGCCGCTTTTTTGGGTTGCATTGACGAGTTTAGACACCTGTGCATGCAGGAGAACATGCAGATTCGGCCGCCGAATGAATTTTGGCGCCAAAAACCCAGTCGCGGACGTGCTGCGCTCCCCACCGCCGATGGTAGATTGCACCCACCCTATTT
Organism: Mycena vulgaris; assembly: GCA_029204335.1. NCBI lineage: Eukaryota > Fungi > Basidiomycota > Agaricomycetes > Agaricales > Mycenaceae > Mycena > Mycena vulgaris. The sequence continues at coordinate 17,088 of JARGYA010000544.1, forward strand.
CGCGTCAGTTACTGCGCGAGCCTAGAATGGGGCTCACAAACCAACGCCCAGTGGCTGCCCCGAGTTCATGTCCAAATTGAACGGAAACTCGTCGGGATGCTCCTTCGCCGTTTGGATGATGTTGTGCTCGAAAGTCGGGAACGGAAAGCCGTTGAGGCTGACGGAGATAGGACCATCCTTTCCATGAAGAGCAAGATTCAATTGGCCGCGCGTATCATGGTGATCCGCCGGCGGGGTCAATCTTTCGCTCTGCCAGTGGGTCAATTAAAGAACTGTGGAAGATCACAATGGCTACCTTGAGGAAATAAGGGAAGATACGATCCCAGGACCACCCCTCGTCGCCCGTCAATTTTGCGTAGCGGTTGAAGTCGTCTGCTGCGCCGCGTGTGTATACCATTCCGTCTACCACTGTTAGGGATGGCAGTCAAGGGGGAGTAGCGGAGAGCTTACTGTGCGCGCTGCACCCTCCCAACAAGTGCGCTGATGCGACGTTCAATATGCCCGCATTTTCCTGGGTCTGGATGCACTGACCTCTGAGGTAGGGAATAGAACGGCCCTTCAAGCCGGGCTGTGGCGTTGTTGTGTAGTCTGCATAGTGTAAGGGCTCATAAAGAGTTTAGGAGAACCATTGACGTACTCCAATTGAAAATATTGGCACCGAAGAGTTCCTCTAGCAAGAACGGACCTCCGAAGGAAAGACCCCTTGATTTCTTTTCAAATCAGGCATCAGATGAGTACCTCGGGGGCGAGACATGCTTACGACGCACCGGCCTCTAACACCACACTCCTGGGTTTTCCGTTAGGCGGTTCGCGACGACGTTGCCCGCCGTCCCGCCTGGAGGCAGAAGTTTGGGAACCTGGTATGAGGGGCAGAAGCAACGACATACCTCCGACAACGACAAAGTCGTATTGCAGCTGGGGAAGGTTAGCGACGTCTTCGTAAACTTTGCACGAGCCAACGGCGCAGAAGAAGGATAGAACGAGGAATACAGGAGCGAGCATTTTGGTGGAGCGCCCTCAAAAGGGGGAGGTCTTATAGTTGGGATGGGATGACACGAGCGAATGGGGTTGCGCTAGGAACATCGGAATCTTGGAGCTCGAATGAGGAGTTGGAAGTTTGAAACGGATGCCCGAGGTACAGAAATCAACAAGAGATCTTTCATGAAGCAATTTTTGAAATCCGAGGACAGCTCTGACGTTGCAATTGGTGAGTTTTTCGTTGGAAACAGGTTTCGCGGGGCTTGAGCCGGGAATCCCAATTATGTTACAGCCAGCAAGTAAGACCAAGAAAGAGACATCGTGGACTTGAAAAAGAATGAATGCCGTTAGCTTGATGTGTGCGCGGCTTTGGCTGATCCGTGATGTGTCCGAATTCGGCTGCGTCCATTCAAAGTTAGCAGTCAGTCATTATATAATCAGCGAGGCAGGATTTGGCAGCTGTACTATGTACACGGGTGTTTGCGGAGTTGAGCCGGAAGTATAGAATGGACTTGGCACTTGTAAGTGATGGACACTTCAAACTTGCCGCCATCCCGTTTGAATTATAACTCATTGACTCGAATCGCTCATACCGAGCCATATCGATCTCTGGAAACTTCAGTTCGCCGAACTCGCCTGCTTTCCTCAAAGTTGCAGTATGTAGTGAGGAAAATCATCCCGGCTCTGGTTCCAATACGTATTGTTGATACCTTTTCCCATGAACGATTCTCCTCCTCGGAACGACTTCTGGCTTCATCTTCGTTCTCTCGCTCACGACGTTGTGCTTCCCGGGGCGAATTTCTGAGTTACATTCTGTTTAAATGAAGCAATGATCGGATCACGATATCTGTTGTCCCACGGTTGTCCCGAGTGTTGAGCTCGGTGAAACTGTCGCTGAGAGCGGTGGTTGAGTGGAAAATAATGGGACTAATGGATAGATTTGGCACCGATTAGGTTACATTGGAATTTGGAATGGAAGTAATATCCTGGATGGACCAGCAGCTCCAGTGCTATTAGTGTTACTTTAGTGCGGAGAACTTGGCCCGTCTAGATCTGAACGATCCATTCGGTGTACACCGAGCAGCGGAATGGGATGAAGCTACGTGTATGCATTACCCATCAATCGGCGGAATACTACATTCGGTCATAATGTCAACTTGACCGTTCACGTGGACCTGACTCTGTTCTATTTTAGCAGCAGTTATTTTAGTTGTCGAATGTTCTCGTTCCACTCGTGAGAAAAGCCATTTATTACCGAGAGTCTCCACTCGAAGCTCTCACCCCAGCTCTCCACGTCACCCTCCGTTCTTTCACCAGACTTTCCTCGCCATGTTTTCCTTCATGAAAAGCTTGTCAGTCCAATGTCACTGCACTCTGAACCATCGTGCTGAATCCACCCCAGCACTTCTGTGGTCCTGGGAGCGACTAGCGTTCTATCCTTGACCATCAATGCGCCTAGCTCACCTCAAGCTGGTACGAGCACGACCATAACCTGGACTAGCACTTCCACCGACCCGTCCGTCTACAATCCTCAATGCCTGGGATATCTGGCTGACGGACTGTAGGACGTTCACAATCGAGCTATTCCACCCGTCTTTTGTGCGTCAAAATTCATGCGCATCTCTACCAGATCTTCCTGACTCGTCGACGTGCAGAATCAAGCCCTTGCAATCGCAAATAATGTGGACCCCTCACTCAACCAGCTCACCGTCACTATCCCTATAGTACCCGCTGGGTGAGTCCTGTCGCTCTCCTGCGGCCGTAAGCTAACCAGCCTTACTAGGGACCAGTACACTCTGGAGGCCGTAAATATTACGAATATCAACCAGGCATTTGCGACCAGTTCTGATTTCAGCATCGCCGCTGCGGCGAGCCCTAGTCCCTCCGCATCCACCCCTAGCGTAACCACGTCAGGGACGACCGTCTCCGGCGCTTCTGTTCCTCCCACTGTCACTCCTACCGGGAGTGCGAGTGCAGGTGTCTCCTCCGCGTGAGTATTCCTTCTTTCCACCGATTACGTATAGTTACATCGTGACTATAATGCGAAACTCACACGCGACACAGAACATCTCCCGGGGGCTCCTCCGTGAATGGGTCGGGCCCGCAGTCCGCTGCAAGTTCCGGGGCCAGTTCAACTGGATCCGGGGCGCCCAGCGGCACCAGTTCTCTCGCGCCTTTACGTGGGGCCGCTTACGGAGGGCTGCTCGCTCTTGGGATAGCGTTCATCACCGGGGCGTTGATCCTCTAGGGAGGATGGTATGGTTACTTTACGCTGGACTCTTGATACCGGCGGATAAGGACATGTGCCAGTCGGCAAGGACTGCTGTACCTGACTGAATTTACTGGGACATTTATGCCAGACATGTAATCTGGTTACGTATCAAAATCTGTTCATATCTAGTGAAGTGTAGTGTTTCAATTCAACTTCGAAGCCCGCCACAGATTTTTCGACTTCAAGTCTCATTGATCTTTCAGCTCCGGTCCACTGACAGATACTCTTCCCAGACGATTGAAGCTACTTTTACACTCAGATCTTGTTCCCTGCCAGCTCTTGCTCCCAGTGCTAGTATACATGTGCGTTGAGGTATGTGTTACAATGGTTTCCCTGATTACGCGGCTAGCGCGCTTTCCCGCTCAAAATCAACCCTGATATTCAGGAGGTGCATGGTACGAGGACCCCATCGCCCACTGCGACTGCAAATCGCGCTCCAGAGTCCTGATGCGCGCCCTCAGCGTCTCGTTCTGCTGCCTCGCCTCCTCCAGGTCGGCACCCCCAGAACCACCACTGCCCTGGAGGGACTCGAGCTCCTTCTGGACTGCCCGGAGCTGCGCTGTCAAATATCCCTGCCGATTCTCCGCAATCGTCGAGGTCCCTGCGCTCGTCGTAGCTCGTGTCGGTGCATTCGATGCGTGCGCATTATCGGTCTCCGGAACTACCGTGAGGTACGATGTTGGCGCGAGGGCCATACGCTTCTTTCGGCGGGCCTCGTGGATTACCAGGCAGAGTACGATTCCCAGTAAGACGACTGCAAGTGCCCCAAGTGTGACGCCCACGATAGAGCCCGCCGGCAGAGATTTCCTAGTGGGAAGGGGCATTTCAGATACTGGGGACAGAGATGCGCAAACGCGCGGACTTGGATACAAACTTTGAGCTGCTCGCGGCGGATTGTGTTGCGGTAGGGGTGCTTGTAGCGAGGGTTGAAAAATCCAGTTCGGCACTAGAGCTGCTTCGGAGAAAAGAGGTGCTACTTGTCGAGCTAGAGGTGGTACTCGCCAAGCTGGAGGTGAAAGACGAAGTGGGTGCTGCGCTCGATAGGGAACTGCTAGAAGTCGGTGGGGGAGAACTGGGGCGGATGGTCTGTTTTGTGGTTGCAGTCTCGACGGTGATCGTAGCCGCCAGTGTGATACTAACGCAAGGAATTTCGGTCGTTAAACATGCCAAAAGTAAAACAGTACAACTCAGGGCCTACGTTGTATTGGCCGGCTCAGAAACGAGGGGGCAGGTGGATGATCCCGATGATAATTCGCCGTCCTGCGGTCCAGCAATCAGCGCATTCCGCCACATCTACGGAGCATAAACACACCGGAAAGTACTCGCAATCCCCCGCTCCATCGCTATAGTGGCAGATGAGTATTTGCAGGCCGCTAATAGAGCCATTGTCGATAGAGTTGACATTCTGGCCCGACAATCGAGAACCCTCTTCGTCCTCTTGGGGGCATTGAGAGTGGTCAAGAGAAATGCGAGAAACAGAGACCGAGGAAGAGCTCATGAAATGGGCCAAAATATAGGGAAGGATGTTCAGGAGCGCCTGGGATGAGTCTCATGTAGAGAGTGTCGGGAAGAGACTGCGTGCTGAGGGTACAGATATAACGCTGGTCCTGGTTGGTACGGGCGCAGCATCACTGGTCGACTACGCGGATTCGAAAAGGATGCGCTTGAAAGTGCCTGGAAACGAGATTCAACCACGAGATGGATAGACGAGAGAGTGATGAATTAAATGAGTCAACGAATGATCACTGCTGTCGGGCCTTATAAATAGTTCTTACCGGGTCCAATTGGTCGTCGCCATCGATTATGACTGACTGGGACACGAGTTCGGCGCTGAAAATCTCGCCAAAATACTCAGAATGGATCTGATACAAGTAGTAATAACTAGGCAAAACACCTCCTGAACCACACCTTCGCGGTTCTATTTGGCATCCACGCGGAAGCAATGGATTGATCGAGAGGCCGTGTCCCATCTGCAGAATCCAACTTCACGTCGTAGTTAAGTACCACATACGCAAGCATCGCCTTCAACTCTGTCGCCGCAAAGAACCTGCTCGCGACCCAAATATTAATGTCCGGGTTTTGCGTCTGGAGATGAAGACTTTCCTCCCAGGACACGCATGCTTCCCGTGGCCAAAAGGCAAGTAATCCGTGCCGGTGGTGACCATATGTTGCTTGAATAATTGGTGTTCATCGCGCTCGCGCAATCGGGAGAAACGAAATCCATCAAACGTATCGGGGGAATTGTACAAGGCTGTAAACAGCACCCGTGAACAGAGATGGACATATATATATTATCCGCGCACCTGGGTCGTGATGCGTCTCCATTGCTGCGACTTCTAGAAACGCCCCGTAGGGCAACGCCGGTCCATCTGAAGACTGAAAGCCACGAGCATTGCCGACCTTGAGTGGCATTACGACTATATGTGACAAGAATGATGGTGAACACATCCACTACGGAAAAAATCACTTCGAACGCACGGACGCCGAGTCCATTCATTCGCAGGGACTCGCGGAGGAAACTGTTGATTTTGTGCATCTTTCCGAGGGCCGCTTTCGTCCATCCATCCTCTGCGACTACATGCTGGACCTCCAGACGAAGGGGTGTTATGTATTGGGGGTACGTGGCCAGATCAAAGAGGGTGTGCGTGAACGCCTGAAAAACGATCTGTCAGACATGGCCGATGCAGCATAATTCCAACCAGGATCACCATGGACGATGTATGTATGGCAGCGAAGTTGACCGCCAGGACACGCTCCACGATGGCACGGGCCGTACGTCTTTCTACAGGTGAAGCGTCCAAGAGCCACGATATTAGATCGTTCTGTGGTGCCGGGAGTGAGATGGTGTTAGGACAGCAGGAAATAAAGACGCACATGTGAAGACGTAGCCCCGTCGTCCATCAACCTCTTCTCCACGAAAGGGCCCAATAGCTGCTCCGCTTCTCTCACGTTCTTCTTCCGCGAGGTCAAAAGCGGCCCAATGATGCTGTAGATTTGGCCGGAATATTAGAACGGCAAACATGGGGAAGGGGAATGGCGTACGGTAGTACTGAGGGCAGCATTACGATGCGCCCCCCTGCTATCACCACATCAATGGTGTACCGAATATTGAGCTCCAGTCATTGGGGAGATCTGCCTGCATCAATTCTATAAGAATGAGCCCTTCTTCAAGCGAGGAGCTCGCGGAATGTCGACAAAGAGACGATTGCTTGTACGGCACCCAACATTCATCATGGCAGTGTAGCATGGGATAGGCTTCCAAGCTTCAGCATAGTTCAATTTAGCAAGTGAATCTACTGGGAGACTTGTATGACGCACCAGTGCCGTCCAGTGAGAGAATGTCTTCGAACGCGCTATTGATCTAGTTTTTGACATCGGGGAAACGTCGGGCAAGATTCCTCATCATGCCAGAGCGTACGACCCCGACATGCCAAGGATAAATGCGCAGGTCGGGGCCCATGGTGTAGTCCGGCTGGATGATCTGCACATGCATATTGATATGAGTGATAATGGGTCCCGGAGCCGTACAGGATATATACCTCGGCGGCGATTGCATCCTCGAGAGAAAGTTCATCGTCTGCCGCCGCCGCACCCACTTTGCGCGTCCGATCCCGCCCGCTGACCACATGCGTCCAGTGGGTAAACAGTGGCACGCGGAAGATGCGTCCAGAGTATACGGTGTACCCTTCCCGCACCATGCTCCTCGCGCTGCCGATGTACTGAAAAGCGCCGATGAAGGACAGTAGAAAGCGGCTGGGGCCGATCGTGGGGAAGATACTTTTCATCATCGTCAGTGACCGCTGACAGAGGAAGGGGAATCGACACTACCTTTTGGGACAGCGTATTCCGAATAAAGTATAAAAAGAGGAGGGCGAGGACGTAGTAGACTACCCCAGGAGCCGCTATCGGCAGCAAGTCAGGATGAAGGATGGGCGTCGCTCGCAAGGAAGGAATGTCGTTAGCCCTCTAAATATGGAAAGATCTTCCCACTCAGGCAGACTGCACTTGGGCCGAAAGATGACAGGATTCGGAACCAAATATTGAGAGGCAAGGCATATTTACAAGCGGGAGACACGACCCTCGGAGAATACTCAGCGACCCATTCTCGCGAGAGGGGTTGCCTGAGCAGCCGCGCGGCTGAGGGCCACTGAGTCGGCTTTCTCAGCCATCCGCATCTTCAGCTCCTGGACAATGAAGGCGGCGATGATCTGCGGGTGAAAGTTCTCCGTCCCGGAATAAAGAATCAGAGATAGCGGAGAAGTCGGAGTGGGACGCTCCCAATGCGCCACGGGCGTTTCGAGATCGTACTCCGTGAATAACTGCAAATGAAGATCAGGATTATCCCACTCGGCCGAGACCCAAAGGACACTCACCGCTAGTCGATGAACGGGGTGCTTTCTCAGGAAACACTTCCCTACTTCCGTCTCGATGACCCAGACGTGACTAAGCAAAATGATTACTCGAGAGCATGGGATGCATTGGATTATTACAGGCCATCCGGGAGTTTGCGTCGACTCAGCCATTTGCTGAGTCTCATGTCTTTCCCGTCGTTGACATTCGGGAAGGCGATAGTGTTCGGGAGAATCTCCTTCCGGGAGATACACGCCAGTAGTTCGGATGTTACTGAGGCCCGTATCTCCGTGGTCGATCCCTGGAGCTCCGTGGATATTTTGTATGCGGGACGCGAATTCAGGAATATTGTGGCGTTGATCATGCTGTCGGTGTCGAAGGTGAGAGATACCGGTGGAACCGGGGTGACGAGGGTGAGTTGTGAATCCATGTTGCCATAGACTGGGGGTCGTCGGCCAGCCCTTCAAGACCGAGAATGTATGGGGGAGGAGAACAGCGTTCGTGAGATGGTGGCACTGCCTCGTCATTGCCACTTACGGAACAAGTACTAAGAGCACCGGCCCGGGACCTTTGCCCGGGTGCCGTCGGTGACACCCGAGCGGAGTTTGTAGGCTTCAGAGATGTATTTGTTAAGTTTAACTCACGGGGCAACGTATCGTTATATTCTTAAGTAAGACTCGTCACCAATCTGCCCGCGAGTCACAACAATGTGGCGAGCATGTTGCCATAGCAAAGCCTGATTGTATTTTTTTTGCGGGGTGCCGACTTGCCGATCACCGGGTCAAGAAGTTGCAACCGAAAATTTGAAGATATATAAATGAAGATACTTACGTACATTTAATTTTGACCCCAGCTTTGACCGAGCTTTGAGTAATTTGAGTGCCGTGTGGCAGGCAAGATCCGAATTTCCAAACTCAGGCCCAGCTCAATTGGGGCGCCCGAATTGCACCCGGTAAAGAGCTAGCCTCATTTTTTTGCCATTCTTAGGCAGACTGGTGACGAGTCAACCTGTAAGTAATTACGCCAGAAGGTGCTAAGTATTATGATCAGGGAAAAATAAGTCAGTTCGAAATAAACGTAGCGAGAAGGCCGAGTCATGAGAGGAAGGACAATAATGGGATGATGGTGTATAGGATGATGGTGTATAGGATTATGGGGAGACATAGACCCCGGAATCCAGGCTTGGAGGTTAGGCCCGGTGCCGGGCAAAATTTTCGTCCGCGAGTGCTTGACACCAGTTGGCAGTGGGCACCCGGGCCGGGCGCCACCTACTTATATTGACTCCGACGGGTCGCCGTCGAGCCTCAGGTTCGGGCATTTCTCGAACCTGAACCTGAACTTGGTGTTCAGTTCAGTCCGGTCCGGGTTCGAACCAATTTCCCGAACCGGACCTTGACAACACTAGCCACCTACTTATATTGACTCCGACGGCGTCGCCGTCGAGCCTCACTACTAGCCGTATTTACCAGGTGAGCGCTGAGACATTTGAGGAAAGCCACAGGCCTAGTTAGACTCATTACCAGTCTGCCATATGGAGTGCAATAAATGTGGCGAGCAGTATTGCCGTAGGATTGTGCTCGCCACATTTATTGCACTCCGTATGGCAGACTGGTAACGAGTCTAAGGCCTGGTGAGAATTAAGAGTGTTGCACAGCCTGGGCGAGTCATCTATGACAGAGAAGATAACTGCGGTCACAGTAACTCTCTGGACTTGACCACCACGTCCTCCGCCATGGACGTCGAGGTCACCGAGACTTCGTCAAAGGAAACGAAGCCCCCGTCCAAGGAAAAACGGCCTCCCACGTGTGATATGTGTAGGCGAAAGAAACGTGGGTGGAATTGCATTCATGATTCCCGTATATTCTTGCCACTCATTCCATTTCCCCTTCATTACAGGACGGTGTAAGGCTTTGCTTGATCGCTCTTATTTTAGGCTGAAATACAGAGCAGGCGATGGCGGAGACGTATGCAACCACTGTCTGAAGCACAATTGGACCTGCACATATGTTAAGCCAGCAACGGTAGCTTTGCAATCCGGGTTGCCGCCCCCTTTGCTTAGGTTTCCTCCAGATCCGAGCGGTCCTCCCCACTGAGGTCCGTGGACAAGTTTCATACTCTGGGGATACGGATTATGTCGAACGTCTGAAGCTGCGGCTGGTCCACGCGGAAGCGTTGCTCAAGGAGCCTGTCGGTACCCCCTTGATCGACAGAGCCATCGGAAGCCTCACAAAACCTTTCCATCCGCCCCATCCTGACGACTCCGAATTTCTCGATGTCGCCGCCAGCTTCAGAGCGCTCTCTCTCGAGACTCCACCTCCCGACCCCGGATTTCAAGGGAAATCTAGCACTGCCATGTTGGTAAAGGTCGCGGTCGCAGCAAAACCGGGTCGACCTCAATCTAGTTATCCGAATCCATCCTCCCCCCAAAAATGGACGCTGAAGCCAGTACGCCTCCATCCTTCCATATGCAACGAGAATAATCACGATTGTTTGCCTCGCAGTGGGAAGGTAACTCGGTGGCTAAGAACCTGTTATTTCCGGACGATGAGGTGATGGAGTCCCTGGTGTCTCTATACTTCTCACACGTCAACCTATTAATCCCCTTGCTGCATCACCCTACATTCAAGAAGGACATCAACCAGCGTCTTCACATGCACCACACTGGCTTTGCATCGACTGTCCTGCTCGTTTGCGCAGTGTGTTCTCTCTATCTGAAATCTCCTAGGGTGTCCAAACGAGAGCGCGAAGCACTGGGGTGGCGGTATTACGATCAGGTCGAGCTCCGCGGCCATCGTCTGCACCAAAGACCCACGGTATATGATCTCCAAGCCTACTGCGTCCGTCGTCTCATCATTGGCCAGCTGTCGTCGTCTTAATTACTCGCAGCTGGCCGTCGAGTTCCTTGATTTCACCGCCAATCCTCGCCGCTGCTGGTCAATCGTAGGATTTGGATTGCGGGTTGCGGAAGACGTGGGTGCTCATCGGCGCAGGGTCAGGACGCCAACGACAAGTACAGAAGAAGAGCTTGAAAAGCGCGCGTTTTGATGAGCGGATGCCGGCGTCTATCTCGGGATAAACCTGAGACGCCGCCTCAGGGCTCTCCAACTGTTTGACGCCTACCTCTGTTCTGCCCTGGGGAGATCGATGGTTCACGATCCGCTCGAGTAAGTTTCTGCATCCTTGTCCGTGAAGTTGTCGAATTGTTCCCCTCCAGATTCGACATCAGCTTACCGTCGCAGTGCGACGACGAATATTGGGGGCCTTCTGGTCCTGGTCGCCAGCCGCTGGGTCACCCATCCACCATAGCGTTCTTTAATTCCCTCCTCAACCTCTACCGCATCCTGCATCTCACGTTGCGCCTCTTCGTACGCTGTCTATCCTCCCTCGCCGCCCAATCTCACTCCCTCCCTCTCGATATTCCAGTACTGTACCACCAGATCCCACGCCGCGCTTGGCATCACAGACCTGCAGTCTGTCTCCGTGCAACTTGGCGGCGCCCTCGACCGATGGTTCCGCACCATCCCACCGCACCGTGAGTCCCTCCACCTCCCCGCAATTAGGTCTGGAATTAATAATACCTAAGTCGTGTGGGATCCGGCTCGGCCAGAGGAGTTGTTCTTCGACCAGTCCGCTACGCTCCACTGCTTCTATCTCTACACTCGCATTCTTGTACACCGTCCATTCCTTCCGGCAGTACACCTCCAAACGCCGGCGGTGAGCCCAATTCTCCCAACGTAGCCAACAACATCTCATTATTGCACATCTGCGTTTTCAGAGGTTCTCCACTGTCGCAATATGCAACGAGGCTGCAAAGGCCTGCATTCAGGTCGCAGACGTTCAGCGCCGCCGCAGGCCTGATCAGCCGTTATTGTTCAGCCAAGTACGTGTATTCCCTACGGGAAACCCCGATAACGAACTACTGTACAGCCTGCACTTTTTACTTCGGGTATGGTCTTGATGCTCAATATGCGGCACCCAGGCTCGCAACCAGAATATAAGAGCCGAGCACTCGCATATGTCCACACAGCCGTTGCCGTGCTGAAATCCCACCAGGAGCGGTGAGCTCGGGTCACCCCCAATTGTGCGTGAGCTGAGAGATCCCACAGCTGGCCATCATGCATCTTTTCGCTGTACGCTTCGCGTTTATCCCTGCTTGCCACACACTGAGAATTAGCCGCAGGTCTTTACTCGAGCAGGTGGTCTCGATAGAACATCCTCTGGCGGACGGATCTTCAGAGGGCCTCACGCCCAACACCGACGAACATATGGGGAGCACCCTCGACGACACTTCCTCTTCCTTTGCGCTCGGGACTCCTCGCGGTTCAGCGCCAGACACCCCGCACACAGATGAATCGCAGGCAACGTACGGTGCACCAGGGTTTAGTCCCATTTCTCAAGCGACGGTGGATCTCCCTCGACGAATGGAGTTCCCGCCCGCATTTGTGGGCGACGAGGAGATTCGATCGGTGCGGTTCCATCGAGCGCACAATATTGATTTTTAGATATTGATTGGCTTATATTTCGAATGCAACTCGTGCAAGTGCAAGCCGTAGCGCCCATCGGCTGATACTCAGAGAAAGGATACGCGCATGAATTATCAAATCGGACGGGCAGAATCGTCCGAATGAGAGGTGAGCGGCTCGGAATAATCCAGCCGATGATTGTCGGAGCACAAGGTTCAACGTTCCAATCCCGTGAAACGAAGGGTAAGGTCAAATCCAACAAGAGACTAAAATTAATATGTTCCCACAGACGCAGCACCGAATAAAATAGATACAACATCAGTCGCATCGAACAGTCGAATCCTCAGTCCAGCACGCCGCAGCTGCAGATGAAGAGTAAGAAGTTTGGGGAGCCAATGGGCAGAGCCACATACCGTCGATCTCTCCCCGGCGTTTTTCCGCCTCGGTTGATTTTATTCGATTGGTCCTGCGTGCGCCTCGCTGCACGCTAGTGCGGAGCACTTCCGGGCATCGGTGCAGATGCTCTAGCTCTATACGCATCTGCAGATGCACGCCGAAATCCACCCATTGCCAATAGCCTACTCCCCTCTGATGCGTAAACACGGCGCGCTACATGCTTTCCGTTGCTCTGAGGGCGCCCCTTGCACCCTCGTACGCGTGCTTCTTTCATCGCGCGTCCCCACTGGCACTCCACAGTGCCGCGTCGCTCCTGATGTGGCGCCGGAACGCCAGTTCGTATTTGAGCTCTCCGCCCATTATACAGTCGATCTCAGGCGATAATATGTCCGGCGCGTCGACCCCCTTGCGATCCCGAGGAGGGGTATTTCCAGTCTCCGATTCCCCTTCAATTGGAGCGTACGGCTTTCAATTAATGCGTACGCCGGACGGCGGAGATTCTCTAACCCCGGGCCATTCATTGAAGAATTCATTCCCTCACCACTGACGCTGACTGTCCAGCTGAGTTATGTCGGTTTCCTGTTGCAGCTCTCTAGGGGATCGGGCGCATTTCACTGGCAAACACCAGATGGGGAATGGTTTGGCGAGTTCGCTGAAACAGGATCCTGATAGTCCACTATGAATTCCATGTTATGCCGTTCCCCAGAATCTCAGTCAGTTCCTAAACTATCCTGGCCGCCAGCGATTGAGCAGGTAGGGAATGCTACAATGATGTCAGGCATCTTTGGACGGGCGCGGGATTCGGTCGCCCATGCAGCCTTAACAAGCCCCCACAGCTCCTCCGAGATGCCCGCAGGCTGTCCTGGCCTCACGCCCGCGATCACCATGAGCATGGCGGCTACCTCGGGGACATCGGAGAAAGGCGGGCTTCCCGTATATAGCTTTAACAGACAACAATGAGCATTTCAAGTCACTTCCGTTCAGATTTCACCACACCTCCAGACAGACACATCCATAGGCGTAGACATCACTTGCTGGGGTTCGTGTAAATTTCTCGTGTCCGAAGTCTGTGGGTGAGATCAATTCGGGCGCAAACCACCGAATGCTCCCCGCACGATTGGAGCTGGATGTGAGCCCGGTAGCAGAGTCGGCATCGGAAATACTGGTGGCGAGCCCGAAGTCAGACAGGCATGCACTGCCCTTGTCAGAGATCAGGATATTCGTCCCGCGGAGATCGCCGTGGACAAGTTTTATGGAATGGAGGTATTCGAGGCCATGGGCAATTTCGAGGAGCTAGTATGTATCAGTCGCGAGACATCCTCTTCGGGGATCGCTTGTTCTCTCACCAGTCGATGAATATCCCCGCGACCCCGATCTCTGAGGTACTTCAAAACGGTGCCATGCTTCATCCACGGCGAAACCATGCAAAACGAAGACGGAAACGTGTCGCGGTCGATGCCGATCAGAGGTACAATGTAGCGGTGTCGGAGTCCTTGCCAAACTAAAGCTTCTCTGCAGAATTGCTAGTAGAGATGAAACATCATCCACCGTGTCAGCCGAGATGTTAAAATACTCACCAGCTGTGTACGATGCGAAGCAGACTGCGCGGAGACTGTTCTTATGCGCTTCAGAGCAACCAGTTTCCCGGTGTATGAAGCACGATATACATCGCCGAAACCCCCGCTAAATGTTGGATGCTCGTCATGGTCAGTGACTCCAGTGATGAACAGCGAGGACGGAAGCTGTTCGTAGGTTTTAGCAAGCGTACGCATCAATTTCCGCGCTCTAGAACAATAGTCGGCACTTGGAAGGGAGCCTCGATCCAATACCTGGCACTCAGCGTGAATTAAACTATCTAGGGTGATAAATACACGGCCACTCACATCCTGAACAGCATCCATGAAGAACTGGGCATTTTGGTCCTGCAGCTGCCGGACGCCATGCCGCGCACGCCGCGAGTGAAGAATGTAGATGAGGCAGAGATTGACTTGCATTTCAAGGTCTTCCAAAATTTCCCGGAGATTGTTGGACGATGGCTATCCAAGGTGATCAGCGCAGACTGTTGTATAATTCCCATAATTATCACCTGAGATAGGAGAAAGGTCCGACGTTCCCACAGGGCGAGTAGCGTGTCTAGATAACCCGCGCCGTGGACACCAGTCTCCTCCGCTGTCGGGCTCCGTAGGCGCAGCCCGGGGGTCGGTGGGCCCGTGTCATTATCGGTGTGTGTATAAGCATAAATCACGGGGTTTGGCGCTATCAGATGAAGCAGTAATGAGTGAGAGATGGGGGAACGGGGAGACAGACGACCTGGGCGTTCGAAGGCTCCTGGAGAACCTGATGGCCCGAGGAAGCCTGTTCGGTTCTCATTTGTCGACAATTCTGAGAATCGCTGGAGCGGCGATAAACGATCGGAAGACTGAGGATGGGCAGGCACCGTGGAGGATGGATTTATCATGCCAGTTGATTGATTTGAAGCGAATAAGGAGTGGCTCGGAGGACTGGAAGTCGATGTATTCAACGATGCGCTCCAGATCCCAATTGTGTGCACATTTTTACTGTTTGCCGGGCTTCCAGACTCAGCCTGGGTTGCAGGATCCGCACTAGGACTGGTGAGTCGTACAGTCAATGGAGCGTCAAACGAAATGGGAACACATACATTGGCAGGATGGACGCGACATCGGTGCTTGATTCAGTCGAGCTTTCGGCCAGGCGACGCAGCACTATGAGAGGGGGTAATATAAGCGCAATTCTTAGGGCATGAGTCCGATAGTATACATTTCTTCCCTCCACATGACTCCCGCAGTTGCTGGAGTCGATTGCCAACCTGTTTTGCGGAGCGCCGCTTGCCAGTCTTCTCGAATATATAGTCCGAAATGAACCGATTCCGGCGCGGGAAACGACCCACTGGCAGGATCCCCGCCTCCCGGGTTTCGTCAGGTTGGTACTTCTCAAGTCCTGCGTATACCCGCTTTAAGTATCCTATGCATATGGGAATCGGCTGAAAAGCTTACCTTCAAGCAGTCGTGCCTCAAGCTCCACAGGCCAAACAGTGTCTACGCCGCGCGAGGTTTTCCAGCTCTTGGGCACTTGGAGCACAGAGTCTAGGGTATCGTTGGCAGTCCCCCGTGCCAGTGTTGGCCAAGGACCTGAGCTTCTTGTCAAGCCCGTATATCTTGAGCAGCGTGAAGACTTCTCTGAGGACCACTGCAGGTACTTACTGATCATTACGAGAGCCATCGTCATTCTCCGTCGACTCGGAGTGGAATTCAGCTTCCCAACGGGCCTCGTTGTCCATCGATCGTGAAGGTAAGGAAAAGAGATGTTAAGCACTCATTGCTGTGCCGTGTTCTAAATTCATTTCAAAGCTGTCAGATGCTGTGTTCAGCTCGGAGTCCAGTCGGGACCGACCAAACGTGGTGCACTCACCTAACTGAAAAGAGCGACCTTTCAAATCACAAGCGGCTTATACACTCAAGAACCGGCCCAAGGGCTGTGCTTTGCATAAGAGTTAGGGGTTTGGATTAGAGGTTAGGTGGTTTGGGTTGGTTAGAGGTTTGGGGGTTTGGGTTAGAGGTTTGGGTTGGTGGTTACTGTACTAAAGTCAAAACTGTCTTAACCCATACTTGTCGGTGGACCCCCAAAAGTATGGGTGATAGCGTATGGGTTTCAACAGCTGTGGGAAAGTTCTCGGCAAATGCCGACAGTGACCGGGAGCCTCTGGTGAGCCACAGGAACCTATGGAATAGTCTGGATTATAAGCAGACACATGCCAAATGGGAAAATTTACCTCAATGAAGTTCATTTGAACCATTTTACAGCCGACGAGAAGACCAAGGCATCCCATTTTGGACCGTGAATTAACTTGAACTAAGGCAGCCATTTGAAATTTCAAGTCCAAATGTCCTCTATTGGGCCTCGGTTCCATATGGCTTTTTCTGTTCATTTATCTACAATCTGTCCCAAAAATTTCCAAAATTTCCAACGGCATACACTGAAACTCCATTGAAAGTATGGGGTTTTGCCCTTCAAAATGTATGGTTTATGGAGTATCACAGATTTATGGGTTTTTCAGTGGGAACGACCTCTGTGGACCCCAACATGTATGGGCTACAGAAATTGCAGCTAAATTACAGTTGTCTTGAAGCTAGTCTCTTATAAACAGATGGTACAACAATATTCACTCGATTACCCGAGGTGTTTGATCCGAGGTGGGCCTTATTATGTAATCCCAAATTTCTCGAACCTTCAACGACGGTTACGACGCGTCTTTCGACATTCGGTGGTGGATTCTCGAGCAATACGCTCGAACAAAGAGCGTTTTCGGTCATTTCACTCACCTGGACCTCGCAATTGCGATGCCGAATGATGGGCCGGCCACGTGGGTACTGCAGTAGTCCAGAAAATTACTGGTGAAAATTTCCGTACATAGCCGTTCGTCTAATTTTCGATCGGTGATTGTGTCGGGAGTCGGGAGTCGGAAGGCGCATTAATGATCGATGTTGCGATCAGTGCCACGCCATCCACAGTTGAATCTACGTTGAACCATGTCACTTGAAATATTTGAGAGCATATTTATAGGTAAAAAAAACATCCATGAAGAGTTTCTAAGGAGTTTGAAAGTTACTGTTGAAGCGTTGAGCCTTGAACGCGATTTATGCGCCTTGGTAACTTGGACACTGGTCAGAAGTGCCCGGAGTCCGCCTCAGCAAGAGCGTTCTGGAATATACTCATTGCAAGCGGCATTCAAACAGACTCACCAAACGAAAACTCGAGACCATGGTAGTATCGAAACTGCGCCCGCTCCTGCCAGCCTCCAGGATGCACTCAAGAGTGTTTAGGAACAGAGTCGTCGTGCCGAGTTTTGTTCGCCCGTTCCAGGGATGGTGTAGAGTTATCTTACCTTAGGCTGGCGGAGTTGGATGTAGGAAGAAAGGACCGACGCGGGCTAGCCCGAGGGAATTACATTGCTTGTAGGAAACGAAAATATGCATACAGGTAGGATATCCAAGATGTGATGTAATGAAAGTGTAGCTAAGGTGCTCTGGCTAGTAGTTTTGTAGTCAATATGAGATATAAATGAGTGTGCGATATATTGGGCGCGTAGATGTCTCTCATTCGTCCACCTCCTCCCAGACCTCCGCCGGGAGACGCGTCGCCAGCATCAGCGCGAGCGACGAGAGGGCAAGCAACACGGCGTACACCGCATAGCCGCCTAAGAGATTTTTTTCGACGGAGAGGGAGAAGAGGGATGTTGCGAGTGCGGGGCCGATGGCCTTCGCGGATGAGACAGCGGTTTGGGCCATGCCATTGACGGTGCCGCGGCTGCTTGTCGGTGCCGCGACAGTGAGAAACATGAAGATCGCGCCTAGATTGCGACAGGAAATGTCAGCTGTCGAGAATCCGAAGGTGAATGGAAGATAGAACCCACCGAATGAGGTGTCTAACAGCGCACCGAGCCCGAGGACACATCCGACAAGGGTCCAGACAACGGGTGTCAGGCCCGTACGCTGCGCGATGAAGCTCATGAGCGGGAAGAGCGCGAAGATGGGCAGGCACGTGCTGATCCCCGCGATGAATACGCGCGTGGACCCGAAGCGCCCGATGAGCTTCGCGCAAAAGAAGACTTGGAACAAAGCCGTCGCGGCGCTGTACGCCGACAGGATGAGCCCAATCTTCGCGGGCGGGAGGCCGAGGCCGCCGATCTCGATGGGCATGGCGAGGAAGAGTGGGAGGATAGCGGAGATCGTGATGTAAAGGAACCCGACTGATACATAGTTGGAGATGGATATGAGCACGGGGAAGGTCAGCAGCTCGCGGACGGGAAGGGGCCCACTCCGCCGATGAGATGTATTGGCCGAGTTCTGGGTGTCGACGGTGTTGGCTCGTGCGCGCGGAGACCCCTTTTTGCGAGGAATGGTCTGCGAATCATGATAAGCGGCATTTACACGGGGGTGGGGGAAAAGTATATGTACCTCCTTGAACAGCGCCAGCGTTACGAAAAATGTCAGGAATACAAAGCTCCCCGTCGCGAGGCAAGGCAGAAAGTACGGGAACTCTTTCCAGAATTTCCCGGAGAATAAACGGGGGAAATGATCGTGCGGCCGTGCCAGGAAGCCCCCCACCAATGGGCCCAGGGCGGCCTGCGAATGCGTTATTACATGGTCAGGAAGGAAAGAACGAGGCTCACCCCTGCGTCCCATACAACTTCGCAGGACGGGTCAGTAATTTCCGTCGCGGGAGTTCAGGATGACTCACCAGGGATGTATGCGAAACCCTCCGCGCGGTTCGAAGGGTCAGTCATGTCGCCCATGGCACTTTTCATGACACCTGACTCGGGGAGTCAGCCAATACAAGACGTCCCTTTCATTTGGGGCCGAAACGTACCGATATTCCCATTTAGAAGCCCCGTTAGGCAGCGACTACAAAAATGAGCCCGGAGGTGGATAGAGCGCACTGTGTGAGCTTACCTGGCTACTAATGCCCAGAATGTGCGAGACAAGCCAAAGCACAGCATGGACACGGCCGTGCCGAACAAACCCAATAATAAAATGGGCTTTCGCCCCACTCGGTCGGAGGCTCTGCTCCAATGGAGAACTGTCATTGCCTCGGTCAAAAAGAAAAGCGACTCCTGTGTTTGGGGTTCTTCCGTCAGCGGATGGAGAGAAAGAATCGCCAAGCACTCAAACGATCTATAGTTAGAGCTTAATTAACTTTGCTACGAACAATTGTAAAGTTTGCTCACCAAGCCTCTGAGAACGGAAGCGGTAAATGAGAAGATGACGCCATAGTTTCATGGGAGTGACGCACGCATAATATCCGACCCTCCGCTCATCCCCGCCGGTGATATCGAGCTCACTTACAAGCTACATGATACGGTGAGCGATGTGGTCGCAGTTTCACCAACGACTTACCTGGTTGATGTAAGGATAAATCGACTGGCTCGCCAGCGGCTCGCAAATCTGGACCAGCATGATGATTGCGAGCTGACGCTTCGGGAGAGGCGTCTTCATCGGAGGAGCTGGCGTCGGTTTAGCGAGCAGAGCGGTGCGTTCGTCGACATTGCTCTCCATGGCGAATGTTCTGGATTCAAGGGGGGGGGGGGGGGGGGGGGGGGTAAAGGGGAGGCGCAGAGGAGACCTGCGGAACGACTCGCCATCCTGTGCGATTTATAACGAGCGATGTTATTAGAAATGTCGCCCGAGTAACACCTTATCCGATTAGAGCGTGGAGTGCATCATCCAATTATTCCTCGCACCACCGAGCCCAGGGTGCGCGAACGGCAAGCGGACAGCCAGAATGAGAGTCCAAATGTCAAATTAGGAGCCGAGATTTCCAAGTCGATGTTCTAGTGTCCAGGAGTGTCAATTGAAGACCATATAGGAGGCCACTAAAATACCAGTGAGGCAAAGGGAAAGCCGATAGGGCCGGCGAATAAACGCGAACTACAAGAAGTAGCCGAAAGCCTCGCTAGCCAAGAAAGGTGTCATGCGGCCACCTCCCGTCACTCATATGCCGATTTAAGTGGGTCCTTCTGGAAGTCACTCCCTTCGCCAATTCAACAAAATGGCGAAACACGGAGATATCAACTTCGGCTTCAAGGTGACCCGAGATTAAGAGTCGCCCTGCTTTCAAATAGACAGCGTGCTTGAGACAACCATCTTTTTGAAGGTGGCAGTGGAGCACGATGCGGGGCCATCTTCCAGTAGACACTCCGCAAGTGCTAAAATAGCGTCCAAGATGGGCAAGCTCCCTGTAGTGGACGGTGGTCGTGGAGTCTGGAAGAAGATTGGCATCACGCACATGATCAATTCGGAGTTTGAATCCCTTCACTACATACGTCACCTCCTTTTCTGCAGCCGCTCATTTCTCTGTCATGAAATCCACCGGTCATACTTCCTGCCACCAAGTCTGCCCATCAGCTAGCTGCTCATAGGAATCTCCGCGCGGTCTGTGGCGGGAGCTGTGCGCTTGGGCCACCTTTTCAGCGCTGTTCGGCCGTTATTCGCGTTCTTGTGGTCGGTTTACCGCTCTGGTATCTGGCGCGAACTATCAAGTGGCGCGATCCTACTCTCTGTATCCAGAAACAATGTACTACTTATGTCAACTGCACCCCCATTGTGCTGTTTTTGACTCGTGGGGGAACTTGGCCGGTAAGCATCTTTCATAGATTTTCTCCGCCCAACGGCTGACTTGATGCGCTCAAGACCAAGTCTGCTACGTCTCTTAATTCACTTTCCGACCCTGTATAGCAAATTTTAGTACCGGGTACATCTTGCGATGTGGGGACCACGCTCAAAGTTACTTAGCCTGGGAGCTTTCCTTGCGGGTGTCCCTGACCTGACCTGGTGCTCAACACTGTGGCAAAATTGGTCTCCACGTCATGGTACCGAACTGGTTCCACTAACGTAAATGAATGGAGAATTATGTCGCAAGAGATGCAAACGTTGGTTCATTTTCGGCGCTCTCTGGCCGATGATTGACGTTGAATCAGTGAATCAATCATACTCCAATCATAGTCTATCATAGGCGATTTGATTCGGGCTCGCCGCGGATCGCCCAACAAGGTGGCCATCCACTGTGCTCCTTCGATGGCTGAAACTGTCCAGTAACCTGACAAGCCCTTCTGGCGTGGTCGCTTCAAGGTGCGGGATGGACGGAGGGCGGATCTGATCACCGGCTAAAAATGCTAATTGGCGGGATCTAGTGAGGGCGTAGTGCCTACCGCGCGTTTTATTACATCCATAATGTACCCGGTGTCAGCAGTGGAATGGAAGGGTACCGAAGAGGTACGGGCCTATTCGTGGCCCATTTAAATTGGACAGGGAGTGGCTCCCTCTACGCTGCGACCCTACACCCCAATGATTCAGTCCACCGAGCGCAACGAGTCTGAGCCATCGAGCACCCCAAAACAAGGCACCGATGACCTCCATGTCGCCTTCAAGGAAGCGCTGGCCATCACCAACCGCCACAAAGGGGTGAGTTTCGTTCCTGAACATGCACCATGCGCGGAGCTGACCGTGTGGCAGAGGAGCAACCTCTGGGGAGTTCTCGCCATTGTCAGCAACTACGCCGCAATCACCGCCTGCATCGTCTTTTCTGAGTACGCCAGCCCCCGCCTCGACCGCAGAGCCGGGCAAGCGGTTTACGCCTTGATGGCACTTGTCATTTCCTCTCGCTTGCGCGCCTTCGAGCACCTCGTTCACGAGGCATCTCACAACAACCTCTTCACAAATCCGCGCGCGCACGAATGGTTCGAATTCACCTATGCGTTCCCGGTGTTTCGTCTGCTCAAGGCGCGTTCAGTATTATTTCATTTCACATGCTCATTTGACACTAACCAACGTTCCAGGTTTTCCGCACTCTTCATCTCGAGCACCACAAATATATCGGTGATCCCGCCTCTTTCCTCTTTCATTCGCTCGCTGACGTCTTGCTAGGCGATCCCGTCCGCGATGCAGATGTCGTGCGCTTCATCACGTACGGTTTCATTTCGGACACCCCGATGTCGGCGCGCCGCAAGACGTGGCTCATGTTCGGCCTCCCCTGGACCGGGTGGTTCCACTACGAATACCTCCAGGCGAGTACAACTTTCTCAGATTTCGCGGAGGACTGAGCGGATCTTCCAGACGCTCCTCACCGAGTTCTGGACCGACCCGACCTGCTACCCCTCGAAGCTCATCTACTGGGTCACCGTCCTCGCCACGGTGCACCTCACGGACACGTGGGCCGGTTTCGGGTGGTACTACGTCGTCCCCTGGCTCGGTATCCTACCCATCACGCGCTGGTGGGCCGAGTTGGGCGAGCACCTCGGCATGGACATGACCGGCTACTTCGGCAATTCGCGCACCAACGACGGCTTCCTGCAGCGCTGGTGGATCCACCCGCTAAACGACGGGCTGCACGCGGCGCACCATCTGAACAGCCAGGTGCCGTGCTACCGGCTACGCAAGGCGCAGGCGGAGCTCATGACGGAGAGTAAGGCGTTCAGGGAGAAGAATGTGTTCGTGAACGGTATGTGGGAGACGTTCAGCCAGATTTATACGCGCCCTACCGTCGTTCGCCCGCGGGTTGAGGGGGTGCGGGCGGAATGGAACAATGGGCATCAGATGTGGGCAAAAAAATAAAAGGAACGGACATCCCTCCGTCACCAAGCCGCTACTAGCTATATGTATAACCGAAAAGTTCCCCGAATGAGTTTGAATAACGTGATTGAACAAACTTTTATTTGAGCCAAATTGAAGGACAACAAGAGCGCGCTCGGAGGCGCTTCGCGCCCTAGCACTTCGGCTCAGCAATAAATCTGACCATGTACGTGGAATAAGCTGCACATATTTTTAACTTTCCTAAACACAGATTAAATAGTTCGTCGCTGACTTAAGGCAGGTCTCAGTGTAATCTCGGGGCGGAGTTTAAAAAGGCTTTAGACGGACGGACGGACAACGGAATTTTATAAAGAGGGTGATTAATACATTGCAATTGATTCCATGGTATCAAGACGTCGATCCCCTCTGAGCTCCGGCCTTCGGTGCCATGCATGTAGACACCAGGGTAGTGTCCGTCCAGCTCGAGCCGCTTCCAGCGGGGAGTTCAGAAAGCACGTAGCTGACGTCGAAATTTCCCGCAGCCTAAAATCAGGCAATGGTCAGTAGTTTTATACAAGAGGAGCTCTGGAAAACACTGACCCATCCGACGTATCCCAGAATTACTGAGCATCGTCAGCAATATTTTAAGTCGAGGGTAGGGGCGACTTACCGTCACTGTTCTGCGCCTGATATGCAATCTGCTGGCACATGGCAGTAATGCACGACTGCGTATTTCCTCCTCCAGTCTCAGTGTTGAATGCTTGTCTGCCATTGCATCGAAGCCACTGCGTCAACGGAGCCCAAGCCTCCGCTATGTTGTTAGTCGTACATTCACTGTTGGCCAGCCATCAGAGCGGTCCCGGCATACATATCAACCAAAGACCTACGCGTTTGTTCCCGAATTGTCGTGGTCCAGATATTTGTGTACGTCAAATATGAGATTGGTGACGCTTCCGTCGGGGTTGACAACCTTCTTAAGTGCTGAGGGGGTGAACGAGCGTCAGGTTTGATTACCGCAATTGGTGTAGAATTACCGTCTCCAGACCCGTTGGAGATAAACGCCGCAGCCGAAGTCCAGTCGTTCCCGGGCAGCAGAATCATTTGGGTCGTTGCCCTGAATTGAACATCGTGAATTTAAGCAGGAGAAACAGTCTTCAAGGATAATTAAGTACCCGGCGTTTCGAATGGCTGTGACGGCAGCTTGTACACTGGCGGCCCACAAATTAATGTCGGGTACATCGTGCGGCTCATTCATGCTGCCGACTCGGTGAGATATAATCCACGACCGTTGGGAGGTTCACCCACATTCCAAAAATAACCTTCGGGGTGTTCTTGTACGCGGTTGCAAGCTCACTCCATGTCGCCGCAAATTGTGCATTCGTGGGCCCGCCCTGGCCGATAATCTGGGACCTAGATCAGAACTCCATTCAGGTCGGAGAATAACCACTCACCCCCTTGTTCCATCTCGCATAATTGTGGATATCGATGATACAGTATGCGCCAGTCGCTAAGCATGTCTGAACAAGGGCATCGTACTTCGCCAAGTTCGTCTGGTTGACTGGGCCGCCAAGAACATCGTTCGTGAGGAACTGCCAGCCGACGGGGAGGCGGAAAACATTGTAGCCGTCATCGTTGACAAAATGCGTCATTTGACCCTTCCCGTCCTTTCCTGTCACAGAAATTTTAGACACATGACGGGATCACCAAATAAATGGACGAGCCGAAGTATTGAGTGAGAGGTGGAAATGCAGCCTACCAGAAACGTTAGGAACACGACTCGGAATTACGAAATCAATTAACAGACCGAAGCAGTGCAGGAGCCGTCGGTGTTGCATCCAAAGTCGAAACCTTCTGCTGCGTTAGCTTGGTTCCTCCGGTTGGTATTTCATGTTCACCTGCAATATTTACCCCCCTGAAATTTTTGTAAGCGACATATTGTATTCGAAGCTGGAGAAGCGAACACTAGTTGGAGCGTTCCAGACCCCGGGGCAGGAGAATTCGGAGCACATGTGCCCGAAGACCCAGTGGCGGTAGACGTCGAAGTCGCGGTGGTGGAAGCTGGAGGCGTTGATGCCACTGTGGTGGTGGTCGCCGAGCCAGGAATGCATTGGGAGTAGACTACAGTTTGGGTCAGCTACTGATATTGCAGCGTGAGCAAGCTGACAAGAATTCAAAGCTGTGCAGGTTGATCCTGCCACACAGGTCGTAGCTCCCTCCCATCCCTTTCAAAGAGATCACCAGAACGTCAATGTGAAATGCAAGGCCCGTACCTGTCCTCCGCCTTGCGATGATCATTTAGTCAAGATTAATAAAGCATGGAGGAGAAGCTCACACTGCGACCATACCGCCCCTTGACCCTGGGCGGAAGCTGCAAGAAGTGCGATAAACGCTAGGGGATATACTGTTCTGGTGGGCATCGGGGTAATGAGAGATGAGTGGAGGTGTCGTCAATCTCCCTCTTAAATATACGCGTTCCAACCGACATCACCCCGAGCTCACGGAGAACATTCACATTCGCCGAAGATGAAGATAGCCTCCTGATATGATCCTCGCACTGCACGTGAAGTATATCCGGATGAAGGTCGCTTCAACGTCGGTCGGCATCACTTGTTTGCTATCCATGACCGCGGTGAGTACGTGATTCACACAGCGGCAGTGGAGGCTAGCGGAAGCCAACAGGTGAGGTTGAACGCCCGAGCAGCCGTGAGGCCCCCCAAACAGCCCAATCGGTCATCGGTCACAATCGTCGGTTCGCGGGCTGTAGTAGTGAGTTAAAGAAGGAGTGGAACTTACAATAGTGATCAAAACGGACCCAAAAGGCGGGAAAACATCAGGGTAGCTCCATGGAGATAACATGAGCATCGTTCCTCGGTGAGCCCAATCCAACGCATAATTGTTCCCACTTTGAAAGCCGGTATGCGAGCGCCATCGATCAAGACAGGGCACACCGCGGCAGCCCGAATGTCTTCCTCTTTTATATTAAAGTCAGGGATACAACACATCTGCCGTGATAGATACGACTTGCGAGCACGAAGAGCCCAAATGTTAAGTTCATCGCATTCGTATTGCCGATTTGCGCGAGATTGCCCGCGGGTCGCGGGACGCGGAAGGCAGCATGTGCGGATTGTAAAGCTGATGAACTCAAGCGGACACTTACATTAGCATGAGCTCCGGATGCGGCCTTCGAGCTGCTGGCAGAGCCTTCTGCGGAGGGTCAGCTAGGGTCAGATGCCGGTCGCGCGTTTCTTAAAGTCCTTGGGCGCTTTCATTTTGACGGTCGTCAGCAGGAGAGCTGAGACTCTGGGAGCTTCTCAAGCGTACGGAGGTCAGACGCTCACCGCTTGGTGTGTGCGCCGATAGCAAGAGTCGAGCAAGGTGTCAACGAGGTGTCCTGGTGGCACCCGGCCATCGGCAAGGCAACCGGCAAGTGGCCCCGTCACTGACTGTGGAAGATGACGAGATGGTAGCGTAGATCTGAAGTACATTGGCACACAAGAATGAGAAAAGCCAGATAATGGCTTACACTGCAGCTAAACCGATAAAGTGCCGAACAGTTCCCAATGCAAGAGATATCCGATAATCTGTATTGGATCTGTGATACAAAGCACAACGGAGGGATGACAAATGGAGTACCGGTGGTCCGGACCTAGGCAGTGTAAGCTCGTTATGAATTCAACATGAGCACAGGCTAGCACGAGGCGCCCTCCGAAATCATAATACAAATTGATTGGTCCTACTTTCAAGAGAGACGGCACAGAATTGAGCATGCTACATCCGATCTCGCGAAAACATCAAATCTTGAGGAAATTGGCCCGCGCCCTAAGTTCCGCAAGCAGCCCTAAATGAGACCCTATAAAAATCTGCACAACTTCAGCGAGAAGGACCAGGTTTATCCCAACATAATTACGATGCTTAGTGAGATAGTGGAATCAGAAACGGGTAAGTGAGCTACCAAACGACCAGATAAAAAAACCTGCGAGTCAGGTGCGGGCTCTCACACAGTGAATAACGGCTCTATTGCAATGTATCTAACTCAGTCTCATCAACCCCTTCATGTAAATCCCGGAATGCAACTTCGCGAGCGTGGATCACCAAGTGGCAGGCTAAAATCGACTGCATCGCACGAAGTGGCCTTTTGCATCGATCAGCTGTGAATTCACTGGGAAATATGGATGGACGTACACATCTGCTACGAATTTTTGTCCCGGCTGCGGGGATCCGAGGCTTTCCGTCAGTAGATGTTTCCGCACTATAGCATTCGATTCACCGGTGCTTGACTTTCAAGGGAGACATCAACAACTAGAATTACTGAAATTGACGTTGATGAATGTGAGGAGTCCGAAGTGGGAAAAAAACATTACCAAGCATAGCTAGATAGAACAAGATCCCTGGAAAGGATCAGCGAAAGAACATTACTCATCCGCTTCGACATACCATCGCGATAGAAAGTGGTCACAAGCCGAGATTGCCGAGAGGCTGATCGGGAAAGTGAAACTGCGTACCTCTGTCAGTCGTGAACAGAGAATTATCCAAAGAAATCGTACAGGTATGAAGGCCCTTCCATACGGTCAAGAGCACTATAACTGAGCGGCAATAAGCAATAGCATGACACTTTCACAGATTATCTCACCGGTCTCTCCTACTAACAGTGACGAATAGCAGGCAAGACCGGCATTCGTTGAGCTATCCAAATTGCATAGGTTCAGAGGAGATCCCGGAACCTCAGCTACCATGCAAGGAGATTGAACTCTTGAAAGAAAACTGAGACGAAAAGGCTCACCCAATGATGTCGCCCATTTAACCATTGCCCATAAATTTACTCCCCCGATCGTCTTGTCCATGATGAGGAGGGATAATGGATAAAGAACGAGAAAAACTTACAAACCACATAATCAAGAGACACCCAAGTAAGCGCTTTGACTGCCCGTACAAAGCATACGTCCGAAGTGTCAATATAACTGTTGAGTCTTCAGTATGATGATCTTTGAAAGCCCGAGAACTGACTGGAGACTTACCCTCGGTGACTACGATCCCCACAATGGCAAATACTGGAAAATCGTCAGCCGAGAATCGCGACGTTGGGACCCTAGGCCTTACCTCTGTCGAAGATTGTCAGGACGCGGCAGTTGGCCTGATTGACATCTATGTGTGTCCGCACTGGGAAGATGGTGAGCGGGGAAATTGGATGTTTAAATCGGGAGTGGTTCCTACGGTGAACGGCAAGTGTTGTGTCGATGAAAGTGCTGTACCTCGTCCAGAGATAGAGCCACTTTATTATACTCCACCTCGGTTTCCATATATGTTCATACTTGAACGAGTCATCGATGTATGAGCTCCCCAGAACGACGCCAGCAGTACCGACCCACTCACCTCTTCGTTGATGTTCAAAATGGTGTCATAGGTCTTGACAAATAATCGTGACTCCATATTCCGATATATGGACTGGCAGACTCACCAGAACAGCCACAACAGCAACTGCATCGTCATATCAAGGCTCAGTATTTCGTCTGAGTAGAGGACCCACCATCGCAGTACTGGAATTGGAATCAGTAGAAATCCAGGACACGACAAGATCATTGCCACGCACAGAGACCAGCTGGAGGTTAGCACTGGCCATTGCCAGAGAGTCCGAGTCCATGGCCTTCAGCGCGACTGCGAGGACAGTTAGGCCTTCAGGCTGGAGCTTCGTGACGGACCGCTTCGCGATCGAGATTGTGGGTGGGGAGGGCAGGAAGTGCTTAAATGGACAGGCTGATGACAGGCCCCGTCCCTGTTCTAAAACGGGAGAATCTCACACGGATTCCGCAGAAGATCATTTTTAGACAGATTGTTATCATCGCGGGCGAAGAAGTCTCCGGAATCAATAGACGTCTCGGGAGCAACGCGTGGTCACTGCGCAGTATACTTAGACTAGGCGCGCGGATGCCATGAGAAACCGCCTTTGCCCATCGGATGAATAGGGAGTTGGAAAGTAGGGAGAAGTTGAGGGCGATGTCGCACTTGCTGTGTACGAGGTCCAAAAGCTGGAGAAGTGATATCGAGCGGAGAGAGGCCGAGAGTGAGCCGGAAAATACGTAGGCCAAGCGTCAAATGGAAGAAGGTGTGAGAACAGGTGAGAACTCGACTTTTGACAAGACCCGGGTCACTTGACTGCATCAACACTGCATCGTTGACACCGCTTAAGTAAGCACAGCGTCGCCTTATGGAAGCCGTCAGTTTGATGTTTGATGGCCGCCAGTTTGCCGTGAAATCTTTCATCTCTAATGGTCTCACCCGAGGCAAAATCAGGGCATGGACACGGGATTTTTATGGCTGGAATAGCGGATTTGGCACTAGAGTGCTGCCCAATTTCTCATCCTCGAGTTTGCCACGGCTTCGGAGAGAGTGTATAAGGCGCCATTTGAGTAGATCGTGACTTTCCTAGATGCTCGATGATTCTACTAAACTGCGGGCTGGAACTACCATGATTTCATCCTCAGACTAAGTTTGTGGATCTTCATTGTTCGTGATCTAGTTGCTCGCCGGCTGGTGGATGCACCAGCGGACGTGCCTTGGCAGCGGTCGGACGTCCGGGACTACGGACATGATCACCGACGTCTTTGATTTCTCCGACGGCCCACGGGTTCTCGGCGAAGCGCCCTCTCGACATGCCGAACTCCTCCCGGGCGAAAGGCAGACAGTCACCGAGAGCATGGTGCACGGCGAAACCTATGATTGCACAATCGATATCGAGGATTTCGTGTCCCCTCCAAAATCGACACTATCCGCGCTCCTGGCACGTACATTCACCCGAGGCGCAGATCGGACTCTCAATGAACTAAGGTGGAGAAGCCCGCTGTCCCGTTAACATATTACACAGACGTCCTCCCTCAATCCGTCTTACGCAACGGGGAGCACGTCGCGTTCATATCCGGGGCAGGTTACGGCCTGCCCTACTATCATCTGGGACCGATTTACTTCCGTCGACTGAATGCTGATGGGATAACTCATCCTCGGGAGCTGCCTCCGTTCTATGGGGCCGCTCCAGCAGTAGTGCACATGGCGCGGTCGGGGGCAAACCGGGCAATCCTGGAGGTATATAACTCATGTGCTGTCGTCTCATATTACCTTTAGATTCCTACCTTGGGCCTATGTGGCCCGATGCCACGACTCCGACATCCGGGAGACTTGCTCCGATTCTCGATTAATTCGCACATAATTCATTCCGTTGGCTTCTTGATCAGTTCCAATTCCCGCTTTATTTTTTCCGTGCGAGCGTCAACGACGAATTATTTTTCTCTCCACATTCAAGTCTCTTAGCCGCCTTGGGCTTAGCCAGAAAAGTCCCCAGGTGTATGTATTAAATCACGTATTGCCAATGGATCAACTTAAACCGAGAAAGGCAGTTTCCGTAGAAACTTGTATAACCGTAGCGAAGCTTGGCATCTGGCGTGCGAGTTACCAAAAATTCCGACAGAATTTTGTTTTTGAAGTTGAACTTGATTCCACGTACGGACCAACGTGATGATTGTGACTATCTCTCGCTTCCTCTTTCTTCTTACCACGTTCTTACCACGTATTATGGGGGATAAGACCTCCCTACAGGATTCAATCAGTCCGCCACAGCGGAGCGTGTAGCTGACCTTTCTATGGCCTACGAGGCGTGGAAGGAAGAATGCGATAGGTTACGTGGGGAAGATTAGGCTCTTCGGAACTCGCTCGAGGAAGACCGCCTGGAGAGAAAGGTCGAGTAGGAGGCTTTTCAGGCGGAGCGAGCGCGATTCGAGAGAACATTGATGCAGTACCTCGCCCAGCGGGACGAGATGAGGGGAGACAGAGAATTCCTCTCAGCGCGGCTCACAGAGGCTCTGCGACTTCTACAACAAGCAGCGAGATTCATCAAAAGTCTACGCGCGGAGCAAGTGGCAACTACACGAGAAAGAGACTCCCTTGCTGCACAGCTAAATCAGGCGTTGCGAACGATACAACAGACGGCCGAGCGCAAAAACGCAGATTCCATCGTCCCCTGAAAAGTGTCGTGGCAGTATTTGACGTGAGTCTAAATGGGCATCGCCACAGGCATTGTCCCCAAAGTCGAGCCCAAGGACATGAGATCAAAACAGAAGAATCTTCTGGTGCCTCTCGTGCGTTCATCTATGCGTTCTTGCGGACCTCGCAGTGATCCCGGCTCAGAGACTCGAAAGCGACGGCGTTCTAGGGAAGATATCAAAGTGAAAATTGAAGAACCCAGAGACAAGCTGTCACTTTATATATAATTCACATCCTCCGAAACGCAGGCCCTTCCTCAGCAGCGCCTGCATCGCTCGCACCCCGCAGAACACGCCTTATTCGACGACATCCTGTTGATATTCAGCACGGATAGCGCGTGGTACGCACCTGTCTTCAATCCCACTGTACTGGCATCCAGCAGGGCTCCCGTTCGACTCGGGATCCGGGCATTCTTGACGTCCACGGTCCAGAAAGTTTTCCTCCTCATTCCAGGGGATAGATGGACGAACGAGATGAACAGGAGTCCTTTAGCTCAGAGAGGGAGGAGTTATTCGGTGTACGCGTCGGTTCATGGATGCTGGTTGTTAAACTGTTTCTTCTGACCCCAACACATCGAGGTACGCTCCAAACAGGGGCAGCGCAGAGACCTATCCTAAAAGGTTGCAGTTTGTTTCAGACCAGATGGCGCGCGGCGCGCACCTGCCATCCGTTAGTAGTCAGGGACAAAGATACAACAGGACCCCCGTTTGATTTGGGGTTCGGTCATGAGTGGATGGACTTCTTTCTTTTTCTTTACCTGTCTTACAAGTGATTTTACCCGCGCGCTGAAGTTACGATTGTCGTGCGTGTGAGTAGCCGCAAGAAGAACTTAGTGCTTAGAGAGCATGTGGAAGGAAGAGTACGAATGCTAAAGGCAGAGACCAGAAGATCTCGACGATTTATATTTGACAGGCATTAGAGGTATGCATCGAGCGCAGGCTAGTGCAGTCTCGCAGGGGGCTGGATGCTCAGAGGATCGTGACTGAAGCCAAGCGAGAGGTTGCCGAGATCCTCAGCGACTCATTCAGAGTGGGCGGAGTTGTCAGAGGAGGAACGGCCTTCATGGCGCGGGATTGCCCAGAATATTGTCAAAGCGGAGAACGTAGGTGAAACGCCGCACGCAGCGGAATCCGAGACGCTGGAATCATGTGGGGCATCGCCGGCGGAGTCGACAGTCAGATTCGGGTATCTATCAACGCACGAGACACCGCACAGGCGAGCCGCCCGGGGCGAGCGGGACGAGGCGGCGGTGGCGGACGGCAGAGCTGCGTACGACGTTGATGAAGAGAGGGACTCCCGAGCGTCCACAGTCCGGGGCGTATTTGCAGCTGGGTCCCATAGGCACGAATCACGATGACATAGTCCAAGCAGATATATGTGACTTCGTCATGGTCGGAGAGCCGACAGCGGTGCAAGATTTTGTCTAGAGTTAGAGTGCGCTACGATTCGTCCACGAGAGCACCTGGATTCGTAGCGCGCCGTCGTTCGTGGAGGTCAGAGAGAAGAATGTCGGGAGATCCCGGATACGCGGGTCCGAATCCCGACGTGGCGATGCCGAGTGATCCGTCGTTTGCTCCTTGCCTCAAACCACCATCGCGTTTCCCGCTCGCTGTGCTGCTCTAGTCCGTCTCCTCGTTTTCTCGGAATTTTCCTGGCGTTTATCGCTCTCTCGCGCGCAAGCCCACGGCCGGCCGCCCCTCTCCCTTCAAATCCCCTGCAATCGGATCCTTCCGGAGCAATCTAATGCTACGATGCGGGACACTCAGCACACGGAAGCCCTTCTCCCTGTCCAACCGTAATCTCGGCACCTGATCCCGCCAGTCTGGTCTCTTCTTTGCTCCGGCGTCGGATCTCTGTACTATCGTAATCGGAATTTCTTCCGTCATCTGGGCTGCATTCATGATGACTTCAGTTCCTCGTGGCCTCACGAGCAGACACACAACCGCACTCCGCGAATGCCTGCGAGGTACCGAGCTATACACAATTCTGGCATGGATGTTTATCGCGTCTTCCGCCCAATGACATGCCCAGGTCCGATCCACCCCCTTCAAGTGTCCTACATACCAACGTCGCCCTTGGTAGGTAACAAGGTCCAATTGCGGGGCGGCCCGCACCTGCATCCACTGAGAGGGATCCTCCGTTAATTATATGCAGACGACGCCCGTTCGATTCGAGCTTGGACCCTATGTAGGAGCACCTGTTGTTTTCTCTTGTTATTGACCGCTCGCAGGTTCAGACCCAGCGTCGGAATATTTAGTCTCTCTCGGTTTCGGTGCGTAATTTTTCTCACTGTTGCCCGGGTTCCACATCCTAGTTCCAAGGTCCAATCGCGGAGCGGCCCGCGCCTGCACCTCATGAGGGATGGCTTCACGCATATGATGCAGGAGACACCCGCGCAACTCGGGTTGGGATCATACGACGACCGTCGTGGATTGTTTTCCCCATTGTACGAGTGGGTGAGTGGACTGTCGCAAGCGCCATCTTTATTATTCCTTTGAACGTGCTTGCAGGTTCCTATCTCGGGAGTTGTCTTCCATAGCATCAATTAGGTTCGTGTCTCTTTACACATGATTTATTTTCCAAGCCACTCTCAGTGCCTGGTGTATCTCTATCGACGGGTCCGTCCTATGTCGTCGCTTTTCTCACTCTCGATCTACGGGTCCGTCGCTTTTCTCTCTCTGGGAAATGTGAGTTCCGCTGAATCTCTCCAGCTTCTGCAAATAGCGATTTAATCTGACAGTTATTCAGCTTCCCGCTCAGAGTAGGAAGGTCCAATTGCGGAGTGGTCCGCGCCTGGATTATTAAATCTGTAGTCTTGATTTCATGCAGAGGACGCCCGTTCGACTCTGGATTGGACCGTATCGGAGCAAATACAAAGTTATGTTATTAGTTCGTACACCAGACGTGACGCCGCGACGCGCTTGTTTGCGCCTGTGGCTCCCGATTAGCGGCCGGCCGACCTGCCTCGTCATGTCCTCTCTTTGCTTAGCGCGCACCCGCCTACATCCCTCTTTGACTACGCCGTTTATCGCCGCTCGTCCTTCACTTCCGCTAGGCATGCCTGGTCTTGACATCCCGCTTGACATCCCCGTTCACGATCTGGCAACTTTTGATACTAGCGACTCGCCCATGGCCCGCCCGTTTCTTTGTCCACCAGTCCCACCGTTCCCGCACTGCGCTACAATTTCGTAGCCCTTCCGAATTCGGAGTCCACTATGCATAATCCTTCCATGCCATTGGCATTCATCATCACGATGTCAGGGCAGAAAACGTCCTGATTGACAATCGAGGTGCCCTCACTCTCATTGATTTTGGTCGAGCAGAGTTTGTCTATGGATCCTGCATCGGGTGTCTAGATATAGTCATCCTAACAGTATTAGTGCTGGATTGTCAGTAAAACAACAAATTCCTTGACATTTCCAGTGTAATCTTTATGGCTAGCAATTTACTCCTGCTCAGGGATTGGGCGATATTCATCTCGACATCTGAATTTTATTTGTTCAAGGTCCGGAGACGCCGCTCGTATCGCGATTTGACTTTGATATCAGATATATCAAGGTGAACTCAACAAAGGCGCCGACTGCTTGTCACGCTATAATGTCCTAACTCTAACGAGTCAATCCCCGTGAAGCAATGAGTGAGGATTGTTGAAGACAGCCGGCAAGTGCCCACACTACCGAGTGTTTTCTGACGAGATTGAACACTCAAGAGTCAAGAGACTGATTTGCCGCCAATAATTTCGGCATATTCAGAAGTGTTGATTTTGTAGAGCAAACAGCAAGTGAGTATTCAACTCGACGTTAGATCCGTGGCCCAAAAGGACGCACCCAGTTCAAGGTGAAACGCCAAGCGCAAGGTCGTAAATTGACGGCTCCTGGAAGCAGTGTTGTCGTTGATCGGTCAATGACGAGGGCTTTGATCGCGACGTCGGGGCGCCTTTGTAGCTTCAAAGACTAATCTTCGCGATGGCCAATGTTAAGAATATTAGTCCCCGTGCATTCTGAAGCCACTGAGAGTATTCTAGAGCGCGAAAAGATAATTCAAGCTTAATTTACGGGTTCGACACTGCCTTTGCTCTGGGCCGCGTTCTCCGTCTCTGCACCCAATGTCTTCTCTTAATCCAGCCCCCGGATTTCACCCTTCCAAAAGAACTCCAGGTTATTGGCCGCCGTTCGTGCCGCTGGATATCAGAAAACATCTGCGAGCTTGATTTTTTTGTACGCCGGAATCGTTCGAGCCGGAGTAGTAACAGACGGCGACGCAGGTGTAGGAGGCAGGGCGCAAGTTGCGATGGATGGCGGTTGCCGAGACTCAGTAGCGTCGTCAGCATCGTCTCGTCTCGCGAGATCGATTAGGACGTCCGCGATGACAATGAAATCCATTCCCGCGGGCGCGCCATCAACAGAGTCTGAAGGATTCGAGCGAGCGGGGGAGACGTCGTCGTCCATGGCAGCCCGATGACTTTCTTGACAATCTATTCGAACGGTTGTGCACGCTCTGGTCTGTCTAAATTGGGAACCGCTCAGAATACGGATCGCAAGTTTGACAAATCTGCCGGGGCCGGTTAAATCGGTTGTGGCGTCCATTCGTTTCCAAATCACAGAGTTACCGCGAAAAGGAACAGACAACATACCTCGCCCACTTTCTTGAGATACATGTCCAACTCGGTAGCTCTGATAGCATGCGACCAAGTATGGTCCCCATATTTGATGGGACCTAAAGGAGAACCAGCGACGACTTTGAAGTCGTCCAGCGACGCCGGTGGAACAGAGAGACGAGATGAGGCTGGATTTCTAAAAGCTGCAGTGGAGAACTTGAGGCAGATCACGGCCGCCACGTCGGGCTGCGTCAGGTGCATCTGGCTTTGCGCTCAAGGTCTTCCCAAGTCTGCGAGAACCCACTCTCGAGAACGATGGAGAAGCGGGATGTCTCAGCGACCCGTCTTCCAAACGCAAAGTCCGGAGTCGCAGTCTCGCCACTGTGTTTGTCACACGGAACTGAATACGACTATTCATCTCGAGAACGAAAGTCGGCTCTTTCTGGGTGGCCTGAATAAGGGGTTGCATAGTCCATTTAAATCCCTCGTGGACGGCTGTGGGGCACGTCTTCTCAATATCCGATCGATAGTCCAGCTTAACATAATAGTCAACATGGCATGCAGTCGATAAGCCGCAGAGCACGAACCCGAACTCCCGCTCGTCCGAAATCTCCTCCCATAGCACCGACAATCTTCGCGCGTGACGAATAACTCCTGCAGGGCGGCGAGTCGGTAGATTGGAACGTCGAGGATATGCAACTAACCAGTACCGTGCATGCATCTAGCGGCTTGTGAGAACGTATCTTCTTGATTAAATCCTGTACGGCTGTCATTGAAATTCAAAGAGCGAAAGTTATGGCCACGTGCGTCGAGAATAGGAGGCTTGTCAGGAGTTGGTGGGAAAGGAGAATCCATACTTGATGTTTTCTAGTTGTTGGGAGCGGCGGACGAGCGAGATTCCAGATGTGAAGTTACAAGCGGATGAGCGGGGAGAGCGCTTTGATATCAATGTAGTTCAGGCGCAGAAGATCCTGTAGCTGTTCATACGTTTGTTCTTGAGACCATTTGTTGCGCGCCTGGGGAATAATCCGATGAATGTACGGAAATCTTGAAAGCGGTGGGGCGGGGATTGCCAAGCAATCCAGACGAGGGGTGCGCAACTCGGAGTCGTAAGCGACTCCCAGATCTCGACGTCTACGCCGGGTAAAGTTATAGACCACGAGGGTTGAGTTGGTCACCGCTGGGCCAGATTTCGGCGCAGAGTGCCGCAAGAGTCGGATTTTTATTTGATGCAGCCAGGAAAGGCAGCTCTCTTGATCTAAAATTGGTTATACAGCGATTTATCATGAAGCTCCCAGGTAGGACAGAGGTAAGATAATAGCGCGAGGACTCGAAGAATCGACGTGGAGGAAGCAAGACCCGATTTGGGAATCACACAAACAAGGGTACATGTCGCCTCCCACCACCGCTTTGGTTTCTAGTCCGGTAAAGGGACTCCATAGTCCCCGCTCAATGCGCGTCAAGTGCCTCGGCGCTGTCGCCGTCGAAACCAATCACGTACACCGCCGGCTCACGCCCCTCCCGCGTTAAGGCTGCAGCCTCGCGCCCAGACGTCGACCCTTTCACGACCACCAATCAGCCCTTGTCCATCTCCCTCGGCTGGTGCGAGTGGGCAATACGCGACTCAACTAGGCGGCGGCGGGTTTGATGCAGATTCCCCATCGCGGACGTAGAAAAGGGAGGAAACGGAGGGCGTGGTATGCAAGGAAGACGAGCGCTGAAGGTGTGTGTTCCTTCCTCTGCGCATCCTCTGCCGTCCTCGCCCTGACGGACATCGTTTCAGTCGTCCGCACAGGGGCCGCGTCCTGCCCCCGCATGCGACGTACGGCCGTCCGCCTCAGCTCAGCCCTTCCGCATAACATCCCCTTTCCGGATCCTCTCCTCCTCGCGCCGCCTCCGACCATCGCTCGCCTACCCGTACACGGTCGTCATCCTTCTTCCGTCTCAGCGCCTTCAGAGACGCGCAAAGTAAGGGTATTCATGTAGACTTGGAGCACGAATCGGCGCAGGTGTGTCTTCCTTACCTCTTCGCTCCCGTCCTCACGCTGACGTACCTCCTTTCAGCCGTCCTCGCGCTGGGCCTCGTTGTCCTCTCATCCTGTGCCTGTCCACTCGCGCGGCACTGCCGGCGGGCATCGCATCTGCCACTCCGCCGCGCTCGCCGACGGACAAGTCAGGTATACAGGAAACGACGGCCGGCGAACTCCTATCTCCCGCGCACTCTTACCAATGCCGCCCGCGCAAATCCCTGAACGCCGCGAACGGTGGATGCAGATTCTTCGACGATGGGTGTGACTGGCAGCTCCCCGCATCCCCGCCAATACAAGAGTGCTGCCTTCGCCAACAGCATAGCCACTCTCGGCCCCGCCTTCCCCTCCACCCTCCCTTCCCCGAGGCCTGTCGTTCGTCAGAGCTCATCATATAGCCTTCCCCGCTGGCAGACCCATTTCCAAATGGGGATATTATCCCGCTCCGCCAAATTTTGCAATGAGCTATCATCCATTGCGACGGAGGGACGAGTCTCACAACAACGGAGTGGCGCATCCTTATACGTTGGTTCTCCCGCCTCTGGATACGCTGCGCGTCTGTGGGCCGGGAACTTGCGGGGAATGCAAATTGCCTGCGGGTGTTAGCGCAAGAATCCAAGGTGAATAGTTGCTTGCTCCCTTCGAGGACGGATGGACATGGGCCCCGGGGATGCGAGGCTGCAGCATGATGCAGGTCAGACCTCAGGCTAAGGGCAGCGGAAAATTTTCGCTGTCGGGTGGGGCGTAGCTTCTGGCTCGTGATGATAGATCTACATCCCCGTCGACTTTCCTGTCCATCCGTCCTTCTCTACCTACGCCCGTATTATCCTCATGTACGTTCTATATCCCCAGATATACTTACACGACGGCTCGTGGATGCTGCCTAAATATACCGCATACCTCGCTCCCACTAAAGCAAGTATTCTCGCGCGTTTACAAACACATCATCATCTGGCACAGACACTACGACTGCAAACAACTTGAGACCGGGCAGGCGGCACACCGCTATTGACCACATCCCAAGGCCCGCTATTTTCCACTCGCACCGCGGAATCCACAGTTGTTAACCACTCCGGACGCGACCTTCTCGGTGTTAAACGCGACCCGCCGACATGTATTGAGAACAGGAAACAAAGACAATTTGTGTCGTCCGTCGTCGTCCGTCGTTCGAAGACGGCGACTCGGAGAAAACTATAGATTGAAACAGAGGCAGTTTCAAGTTTTGTTCCCCCCCTGGTGGCCATGTTGAAGGTGAATTGACGTGTCCTGTGGGAGCGCGTTTGACCATGTAGGGTAAATCGGGACGGTAAAAATATGACCTACCTTAAGGACCTCTTCTATGCTCTCGTCCTGGTAGCCCTTGACTTTCGAGACGCTGAACTTCGCCGCTTTCCCTAGAAGCATAATGTTACCGACGGCCGGAAAAACACGCAGCGTGAACAACACACATGACACTCTCTCGCTAAGCGCTTTCTTAACGTTGGGCAGGAGGTCTTTGGGTCCACCCTGTTTTGCCTCCTCGGTCACGAAGTCCGTAGCCGCCGATGCAAACCACTGTATGTATTCCATCATTCCTTAGAGGTTGCACAAAAATCCGAAAACGTACTGGCCGCTCGAGTGCTTCACGCGCCGTCGGCCGTTGCTGAGGGTCCATCGCGAGGCATGATTGCACGAAGCTGCGGGCTTCACCTGATATGTTTACCCAATACTCTTTCGGCTCAAACTTATAATCGCCCGCAATTCTGGCCTTGTTTTCCTCCGCGGACGTTGCACGGCTGAACGGTTGATAACCCACGAGCAGAAAGTACGTGACAACACCGATTGCGTAGATGTCCACAGGCTTGCCGTGGCCCTCTGCGGTGGAGGCATGGGTGTCGAGGCCGAGCTAGATAGGAGACAGCGACGCACGCCTGCGGAAAATCTCTGGCGCCATATAGCCTGGCGTACCACAAATCTCGGTGAGCATGGAGGCTTCACTTTCGTCCATGAGTCGGCTGAGGCCAAAATCCGCGATCATGATATCCGCATCGTCCGCTTCTGTGCGGAAGAGTAGATTTTCGGGCTTGATGTCGCGGTGCACAATCCCTGCACTGTGGATGGCGTACACTGCCGAAAGAATTGTGCGCACGAGGGCGGCGGCATCTCTCGCAATAGGGATGAACCTAGTAAACAAAGATAACGGAGCTGAGTATGACTTGAACTCACTTCTCGTAATAGCTGCCCAGAGAGGTTATCCGGTCGAAGAGGTCCCCGCCACTGCAGAGATCGAAACACAAATACAGATTGTGCGCTGTCTGCCGTCACTCGTCCCAATGCAACAATCTACGACCAGATCGGCACACCTCAAAGTAATCCTGCAACGTCACGATGTTGGGGTTCCCGCCTGAAATGCGCTTCAAGACCGCGATCTCATTTCTAACCTGACAACAAACTGTCCTTCAGCCCAACCACAGCCGTGTAGCCCGATCTCGCAAGCAAAAACGCACCAGATCCTCCTTCCCCTGGACGAGTTTCTTGTTGATAATATTGCAGGCGTACACCTCGCCCGTCTCGAGGTGCGTGGCCTCCCTGACAATGGCGTAGGTTCCGCGGCCGAGGAGTCTCCCGGTGCCATACTATTGACTGGATCAATTGCGTTAATGTCGGGGAGGGAGGGCAGACGCGCTTGATGTGGGATCATCGTAGTTAGGGTTAGAGGAAGTTCTGTATTGCGTCATTTGGAGAGCGGTGGTCTAGAACTTAGGAGTGGAGCATGTACATGTGATCTTATATTTTTTTTTTTTTTTTTGTATCTGCATTTATATACCGCAACAAGTAAACACTTAGTACTAAGACGCGGTGCCCTACGGAGTAGTAAAATACGCCGCAAGGCGAATAGGTGGTGGAGATGAAGCGGAAGTAAGTAAACGGTGGTTTGTATAGTATAGTTTTGGAGTTGAAGGTGGTAAAGGTAAGTCGACGTGGTGGGGCAAAGGAAGAAGCAGACAGAAGAGGATAAATCAGCGCTGTACAACAAAGAGGTTAGTATCATACGCGTGGTACCCTCCTCAACGCGAGCCTTTTTTTGGGTCGTACACTGATACGCGGCAGTGCGATCCGTAAAGGAATACCCCTTCC
Organism: Mycena vulgaris; assembly: GCA_029204335.1. Lineage (NCBI taxonomy): Eukaryota > Fungi > Basidiomycota > Agaricomycetes > Agaricales > Mycenaceae > Mycena > Mycena vulgaris. The sequence goes on from JARGYA010000544.1 coordinate 57,401, forward strand.
CGAAGGAACCGACGCGCAACATCGATGTTCAAGAGCATGAGCATCAGGGAGGTCTCTTGCGGGACCCCCTGTCGCAATCCCTCCCGACGCTTTTGCAAGCCCTCGATTGAGCATAAGTCTCGAACACCCATCACGTCCGCGAGAGCCCCAATGCCCTCGTTGGACCAGCGAAGCTCCTCCACCAGCGAGCGGCTGGTAGAGGTAGTGGTGACAGGGACATGGTGGATGACAACACGCTGCCACGGTTTATCCAGATGGAACCGCGGCCGGTCGCGTTCCTGCAGTGCAAAGTAGGACCGGACCATGCCCCATATTGTCTGCTCGTGCTCCCGGAGTTGCACGGCAGTGTACGGGTTTTGCGTGTGCAGGATCAGGTTACCCCCGCGGGATCGGTTGACACCCCTCAGTTTTGAGGCGCCATTGAGCGCCTCGTTGAGGCTGTCACGAAATTGCTGCGGGTCGGGGATGGACTTGATGACGGACAAGTTAGCGAACCGAAGGATGAGCCGCTGGGGCGCCGAGCGAGATGTTGTCGGGGGAGGGGGAGGAGCCTTGTCGGGTAGGCGTGGCTTCTGTGGTGGTTTCTTAGTCGGGGGTTTCGTCGCCGGTCCCCCCAGAGCCGGCGGAGGTGTGGCAGCCTTGGCTGCAGTCGCATAGGTAGGGTTCGTTCTAGCTGCTTCAACCGGGGCAGTGGGCGGGGGTGTGGGTATCGTGATTGATTGGTCGGCGGTGGTGGGAGGTATAGATGTCGGGTAGAATACCCTTTGCAGCTCGTCGGCCATCAGCCTGAGGTGCAAAATCTCCTCGAACAGTCGTGGTATGCCGTAGGGGGCGAGCACCCTTACCGGCTTGTGTCCCTCCGGGCGAGGGGAACAGAGGTGGTCCACGTCGGCCATAAGTGACTTCACGCCGTCTACCACCTTTTTTCGGCACTCCCCCCATGAACAGGGCGACGTGCTGTTTGGTGTAGGTCCAGGTCGGGCTGTCGTAGTGCGTGATTCTGCAGGGGCGGTCCTCACTGGCGTGGGCGTGTTGGGCGTACATCGGGGTTTTGACAGTTTGCTTGTGAGTGCTTGTGCGCGCTTGTGCGCGCGCGTACAAGCCTCCACAAGCGTCCAAAGACCGCGAGACCGCGAGACCGCGAGCTATGTCCAAAATGTCGCAAGAGTGTCAGAATTCATTTATTTTCCACCTGAGACGAGACAAACGAGAACGCGCGAGCAAAAAAATATCATCCTAAATAGGCAATTCGGGTACATTGGACAATGCGTGCGAGGGTATGATCTAGGAGTGCTATGTACTGCGTGGAACAAAGGGGGAGGCTGCTGGGTGGCAAGCGCGTGTGCGAGTAATGCGAGTAAGGACAGGTAGGCCGCGGGACCAATGAATCGAGACGATCAAGGAAGGTAAGGACAGTGATGCGGGTGTGTAAGTAAAAGAGCGGACGGCCTAGTGAGGCCTGGGTACGACGGGCGGAGGAAGACAGGGAGGGAGAGGTAATGGACCTTGAGATACATGTCAGACAAGGATAAGAGACACGAGATTAGGGGCTCACCGACTACTCAGCCTTAACCGGGCTGCTGGAGATGTAGAGCGTGCGGCGGCTCGTGCTCATCACCGCAGCGCTGACAGTGGGGGCCTGGGCTTTGGCGACAGACACGCCGCACAGGGTTATGACGGTCTCCCATTTCCGCGCAGAAAAGTCGCCGAAGTTCTCCAGGTAGTCATCGACGAGGGAGGACACATTATCGCGGGAGAACTGCAGCCCGTCGTTGATGTACTCGCCCGTGGCAAACATCAAGAACGTTTTCTCGAGCTAGAGGTGAAGTAAGTAATTGATAATCCAACAAGAACACAGTGACTTACGGCCGCCGCGCAAAGACCAAGCGCTCCAACTAGGAAACCGTAATCCTTTGCCGAGTTGGCAATTTTTCTGAGGAACGGGGAGAAGACTGCGATGATGAAATCCGACTCGCCAAAACCTTTAGGCCCCTATAAGGACACAGATGTACTTCAAATTGTAGATGCCGATGAACAAGAAACATACCTGATAGCCTTCCTCGTCTACATTGAAGAACTCGGTCTCCGGAACCGACCAGAGCATCGGGCCCATAGGGCGAAGGGCGTCCTCAACATAATTCTTGATCTTGATCTTCGCGTCAGCTGCTGCAAGCTCGCTGAATTGTTGTCCATTGAAGAAGTTTGTGACAACGAGTAACGCCTGGGTCCCAAACCACGAGCGGCCGTTGTTCAGGCGATCACGAGCCTACGGAAACATGTCAGCTGTGTCGTACTGAGCAGGGGAGCCTTACCCTCTTCAAGACGAGGTTGCCTGGGGCCTTCATCTCATACGTGCTGGTGGGGTACACCGTTCGGAGAACGTCAATAGTTTCGCCAACGGCGAAGTCCCATGGGTCGCGCGCACTGCCGAGAGCATGCAAAAGAGTCGGGATAAGGGTGCGGTCCCATATCGCAGTGATGGCAGCCGGGATGTCGGGGCTGGGGCTGGAGGCGACGACAGTGATGCTGGATTCCGGCTCGAGCGCTCGAGCAATCGGTTCAAGCTTGACCCGTGCTTTCGCCTTCGGTTGGGGCTTCTTGAGAGCGGCAGGGGCAGGGTGTCCCGAGGTCAGAGCTTCGTCGTCGCTGCTGTCGACGAAGAGCACGTCCTGGAAGATGATGAGCGAGGGCTGAGAAGAATGATCGCCGTTTGACAGCTTACATCATTCAAGCGATTTTGGGTCCGCACTTTAGCTCCTGTAAATGTAACCGGCCTCGAAGGCGTCCTGGTCGTGGAAACTCTCGAAGGCGCGCTACTCAAAATGTCGTGGTCCGTAAGCCCCCCGAGGAGATTACTCTCCAGGTTCCTCAGCTTCGAACCCGACGCCTTCGCGTTGCTTGTCGCCGGTCTGGCCTTGGTACCACTCGCAAGTTTTTGTTGGCGCCAATTAGGGTCGATCCCGGTAGGGAATAGCGCCTGCAGCTTCGCCAACTTGCTGGCATTGCTGGTGGGGAGCCATCAGTTCGGATACGGCACAGATTGATATCAAGTCAACTAACCTCTCCTTCCCCGGACCACCACTCTCTTTTTTAGCCAGCCTGATCTCCTGCTTGGCAACGTCAACGGCATTGCGAGTGTCGCCCTTGGATCTCTTCTTGTGCTTGGGCTCTTTCACCGGCTACAATTCATGGTAAGTAGAACATCAAGGCATGAGTGGGTGACGACGATACCTCCGGTGCTGGCAAGGCCTCCTCGGCATCCTCAAACCCCGCTGCCTGGAGGGCGTTGCGGATTCCTTGATGATACTCGAGGCTGTACTCTTCCTCCGACATCTGGAAGTCGTCTATGATCTGTTCAAGCTCATTATCCATACGGCCACCGATTTGGGCCGCAAAGGCGGTGGTGTCCATTGTAGATTTCGAGAAGGCTCTCTCGTGGTCAGCCAACCATTTTATGGAGGAATACTCCTCTTCCGACGACTCCTCTTCCTCCTCAAGCTCCATCTGCGCAAGTGTGGTCATTTTCCTAGCCTCCAGCTCGGCAAGCTCATCAAGTGCCGCCTGCTTACGGCGCGCAGCAGCGGCAACTTGCTCGGAGGTACGCCTGCTCGGGGGAAGGTCGGGCCCCCCGGGGTTGACCACGCGCTTCACGCGGTCGGGCAGAGGGGAGCGCAGAGGGATGGTGGGCCCCTTGCGGCTCCGTTTCAGAGGTGCCGAATCCTCGTAGTCAGAATCGACGGCAGCCTGTGGTCATTGTCAGTACTGTTTAACTTTGCGGCAGGAATTTGTGTTAACCACTGACCGCAGGATCTTTTCGCTTACGTCCCTGGGATGGCACGGCAGTCTCTCCATCGGTGACCGGCACCTTCGGAGCCTTGAAGTAAAATTAATTTATTGTGTTGCAGGTGTACGTGCTAATAACTCACTCTGGAAGCTGTAGGGACTTTTCGCTTTGGCTCCTTCTTGGGCGGCATAGTCGAGCGGGAGGGAGTTTTTTAGTGGTTTGTTGTGGTATTTTTTTAGGTGCTTGATTCGGCCACAAACAAGTGAGTACTACTGCATAGTTCCACATCAGGACGATATGACTACTCGCAGCTATCCATGTCCAGACTGTCCTCGAGTATGCACTTCAGGGGGAGGCCTCACCCGGCACCGAAGCTCACAGCATCGCCAATTCACTCCGGTCTCAGATGTCGAGCCCGATGAGCACAAGCACACCAAAATGAAGCATCCGAAGCTGACAGGTAATTTTCTCCCGATTTATACAAGACTATGAAGACTATAAGTTCACCTTGATTAACAGGACTCCCATGCGACCGGCATGGCACGTACCTCCCCCCTAAAACTCCTCCTCCCCCTCATTCTCATCTCGCTGGCGAGGCCCCGGGATCGTGGGCGCCTTTCGAATCACGGACGGAATTCGACTTCGCGCACTATCATTTTGTCGAGTTACAAAGCTCAGCCACCGAGATAAACAAAGCCCTAGACCTGTGGGCCGCGCAAGTGTTGCGTCACGGTGATAGCCCGCCCTGGCGCACCGCCCAGGGCCTCTATGACGCCATTGATTTAATCCAGCATGGTGATGCGCCGTGGAAGATGTATCAGATACGCTACACAGGGCCCCGACCTCCAGTACCCCCGAAATGGATGACCGAGACATACGAGCTCTGCACGCGAGATTCCCGGACAGTACTTCACCAGCAGCTCGCCAATCCCGACTTCAAAGACAAGATTGATTACTCACCGTACCGCCAATTCGATGCCGACGGCAAACGAGTTTGGTCAAACTTGATGTCGGGAGATTGGGCGTGGAAACAAGCCGTATGTCTTTTTCTTCCTTCTCGTACTGCTTAATCTCATATTAATTAATGTCTGACCAGGATACCATAGCTCAGGATGTTACCACGCACGGCACCACTTATATTCCAATCGTAGCTGGGAGCGATAAGACCACCGTATCCGTGGCTACCGGGCATCAAGAGTACCATCCGGTCTATCAATCCCCTGGAGTCCTCACTGGGCTCGCTCGGCGTGCTCATGGGAATGGGCTACTCCCCGTCGCCTTCCTTCCGATACCCAAAAGTAAGCTTAGACTTCAATGTCTCTGTCTCCTCAAATCTGACTGACGATCCCAGCTTCGAAAAAACACCGAAGGTCCGATGCCTATCAGCGTTTCGTGCGCCAGCTGTACCATGCTTGCCTTGCACGGGTTTTCGAGCCCTTGAAAGCGGGGATGACAACCCCTGAAGTCGTCAAATGCCCCGATGGGCACTATCGCAGAGCCATTTACGGTCTCGGACCCTACATCGCTGATTACCCGGAACAGGTGTGGCTTGCAGCCATCGTGCAAAATTGGTGTCCCAAGTGCGTTCCCGAGTTTCAGTTTCCAAGTCTATAGTAGACTGACTGCGCGCTGCCTGCAGGTGCGATGCCAATCCGCATCACCTGGATTCTCCTGGAGCTCGTCGTCGATCTCACGAGAAGACAGACTTCCTTATCACTTGTTTCGATCCCGGCACTCTCTGGGATGACTTTGGAATCCGGGCTGACGTCGTAGTGAGTTCTCGAACACTTCTCCTGCAGCTCCGTCTGCTAACTGACTCAAAACAGCCCTTCACCCACGGATTTCCTCGGGCGGACATCCACGAGTTACTGTCGCCAGATTTACTTCACCAAGTGATTAAAGGGACGTTCAAGGACCATCTCGTGGAGTGGGTGAACCAGTACCTCCATACAAAATACGGGGAAGCTCGGGCGCTGGAAATCATCGCGGACATCGATCATCGGTACGTTCTTGTCCTTGTCATGGTACATTCTTTTGACACGAATCAGCATCTCTGCTGTGCCGTCCTTCCCCGGGCTTCGGCGCTTTCCCGATGGCCGTGATTTCTCGCAATGGACCGGGGACGACTCGAAGGCTCTTATGAAGGTATTTCATGTCGCATAATCTTAATGATGTGCGCTGATATGAATAATAAGGTCTACATCGGCGCCATCGCCGGCCACGTTCCTTCCCAAATGGTTAAATGTGTAGCGGCCTTCATGGACTTCTGTTATCTCGCCCGCCGCAACTCACTCACCACCGATGCTCTTGATGAGCTCAAGGAGGCCCTGGAACGTTTCCACACGCATCGCGACATCTTCATTCAAACTGGAGTCCGTTTTGACATATCACTTCCCCGCCAACATTCCCTCGTCCATTATCTACCTTCGATTCGGCTGTTCGGGTCGCTCAACGGACTGTGCTCCTCTATCACCGAGTCGAAGCACATTAAAGCCGTCAAGGAACCGTGGCGCAGGTCGAGCCGGTACAAAGCGCTTATGCAGATGCTGTCCACCATCTGTCGGCTTGAGAGGCTCGCAGCCGCTCGCATTCTGTTTCAGAGCCAGGGCATGATGGAGGGCACGGCTTTATCGTACGCTGCGATGACCATGATGGGCGAGGAACCACAACCCCCTTCTGTCGATGGAGAAGAGGAGGATGAAGACGATGACGGCGGGGATGCCCCTGGACCGAAGGCTTTGTCGTCCATCGAGCTTGCCGCAACCCCTCGTAAGCCGCTGTTAATCTCAATTGTACATCGCTGACCTCCAGCCAGAGCGCAACTATCCTCGGCGTCTAGCCGCCCTAGCTACCCACATTGATCAGCCCCAATTCCCCGACCTCTTTCGACGCTTCCTCTATGATCAGCTGCATCCTGATTCTGATACCCCGAGCGCCGACATACCCATTCATCACTATCCCAATTTCCTCGGTCGCATATATGTCTACCACTCCGCTGTCGCCCGCTTTTACGCCCCGAGTGACCTTTGTGGTGTCGGCGGCATGTCTCGCGAACGTATCAGATCTAACCCCAACTGGCATGGAGCCTATCCTCGACACGACACAGTTTTCATCGAGACCGACTCGGAGCGGCCGGGGATGGAGGGCATGGTCATCGGACGTGTCCTGCTCTTCTTTTCCTTCACCAACGCACCCAAGACGTACTCATGTGCGCTCGTCCACTGGTTCTCCCCCCATGGCGATGGACCCGACCCGGACACGGGGATGTGGGTAGTTACTCCGGAAATGGAGGATGCCGGTGTCAAATCCTTGGCCATCGTCAATCTGGACTGTATCGCGCGGGCGGCACACCTCCTTCCAGTCTACGGCTCTGCTATGTTACCCGAGGATTTCCATTTCTCGCATTCATTAGACGCGTTCAGAGCTTTCTTTGTTAATCGATATACGGACCATCATACATTTGAGTTTTTACAGTAGTGTAATTTACTATTTATTTAATTCCATTCCTCGTCTCGTCGTCTCGCAGCCTCGCAGAGCCTCGCGCCTCTCATGAGCTCGCAGACGAGGGCCACGAGACATCAAAGATGCCAAAGATGGCGCGAGAATTGTGATCTTGCTGATGTAGAGGGCCGAGGAGAACCTGCACCTGCGGGATCATCCGGGTCGGACCGTCCTCTTTTCACGATTCGGTCGGTGGTCGGGGACTGGGTGATGAGGGCTGAGGTAGAGGGCCCCGAGCCTTTCGAGGGTGTAGTAAGCTCTGCAGACGCAGAGGTGCCAGGGGGGGAGTCCGAAGCCGGACGCTTCGCCCCATTTTTGTTGTTGGTGGTTGAGAACAAACGTGACATCATGTGATCTTATATGTCAGCCACAAACATCCCGAGGCCGGCTGCAATACAGTAACTTGGTTCAATTGAGGCGAGGAGGTTCGCCGTTCGGGTTTCAACCGAGTCAGAAAATTCGACCTCTATCACAGTGGCTGGAAATTTTGCGGCCCGAATTGAATTTCGACGCAGTCATGTACTAGTACTCCACACTCATAAATATTGGACTACAGCTGATGAATGACGAAAAACCCATCTTTTGTCCACTGGCGTAAGACTCACGGAGTCTCGGAATATTTATTATTATAATAAATCTGTTTCATAAGGACTTGCTAGAACCATGATTGATCTCGAAGAGGGGTTTGTCCAGAGTGGGAGCGGGACTTTTGAGGACCGAATAAGACGTCCACATCAATGCTAGTGTGTGCAGCCCCACGAAGCGAGACCTTGTCAAGATGTTATCCTAGCACTGGAGGCTGTCATCACGGGCAGTCGCGCGCCATCATTGTGCCTGCTGTGAAACCCCACCGGGCCATCAGACGCTGCACCGAATTTCAACAGATCCAACTATGAAATGGTGACTCGCGTAAGTATTGTTTATTGGCCACACCACACCTCACTGCATAAGTGCATTTGCTTGTTACCCCGGGTGTACTGATTCTCTCCTGGTGCTACATAGTTGCCGCCCCGTTCTATGCCACAGAATGGTGGCTGCGTTGTGTCATAGCCACCGTGGCTATACTGTGCCTTAGCCACCGTTCTGTGGCACAAAAAAGAGCGGCAACTATGTAGGTTACACCAATTTTGGGTTGTGGTAGCCCATTCTGGGTTAGGGTACACCAATTTTGGGTTAGAGTACACAATTCAGGGTACTTTAACCTATAGGAAGAAAAAAGTGTAATATTGGGCCAAAATGGACAAAAAGCTAGGCCGCCACCCAAAGCCAGGTTGCACCTGATTCCGACCTAACTGGAAAGAAAGGCCAGGTCGGCCCCAAAGCCACGTTGCACCTCATTTTGGCCAAAATGCCATGTTTTAAACCACAAAAGCCACATTGGATGACATTTTGTCCGGTTTGTGCAGATATTTTCTTTCTTTAAGCTGATATTCCTCTGAAAGAAGACAACCTGGGCCCAGGTTGACGGTTCAGATTATTAGCACGCAGATTGTCATGGCGGATGAGGAGAAGGGCATGTGGCGGCACAGGGGTTATTGCCGTTGATGCTTAATATGACCACATAAACCCTGCATGTTTCTTTCCACATCCACCCTTCGCGCTCCTTGCGCCTTTTTCACGGTTCTGTCCCCTGCATTGTTTCCAGGCGCTGAAATTCTTGAGATTGGCTTCGAGACCATCCCTCCAGGCTCTCTCTGGACAGAAACTTCGCAACACCTCGCCGCTTTCCTGCGACGCAGCATGCTCGCTGCACGCGTCTTTCGTGCAGATTCCTATCTCTTTCTGAGTTGCGTCCCCCTTACTCCTCTCAGCGTCTCAATTTGACCCTTCTTGATGGGCAAGATCCAGAATCCCCCCCGCCTGTCTACTGCCTCGGTATGCCCGGAATCGAGGCTTGTTTTGTTCTCGTCATGGGATTTGCGCTCTCGGTACCGTCTACAGTGCCCCACGCACGGGATGCTCGTATAATTGGGCTACGTTCCGAACTTCCGAACTTCCGACCTCTCGGCAACTTGAAAAAATTTTGAACCAGAATACATTCTTCACCAAGCCCACTGATGGACACGCGGTCCCGAGTTTCTCTCCTGCGTGGCGCGGAATTCTCGTTGTGCCCGGAACCTACCATAACGGGAACTTTGACGGTTCCTTGTCGGTCCTGCGTGCGCGTCCTTCTTTCAGGGGAGGCCAAGGGCAGCATTTCCGGTCTGGGGACGGCACACGCTCTTGGCGTTCTTGCTGGCATCCCGATGCAGTGGAACGAAGCAAAATATATAGTGCAGTCAGTGTCAATCATTTTACCCACCTCTAAAATTGTGAAATGACCTCCAATAAATACAATACACTATGCTTTCACCAGTAAACCCCTTTTACAGCAGATTGAAGCACGCCTAGCACTCCGAAAGGAAATTATTTTACAGCAAACCCAAGCTTGTGAAATTTCGGACATAGGTTTGCGACCTTGTGACCTTGCCGGCTTTCTGGGCCTTTTTCGGGCTTTTTCGGGCTTGTTTGGGCTTGTACAAGCTCACAAGGGATCTGTCAAAAGTCTGATGAGATGGACATGGGAAACAGACTGTTTGAATGGCGGCGTTGAACAAGGAGCTCTCGGCATCTAAATGGCGTTTCGCCTGTCATCTGGCGAACAGTTGCGTACGGTATAAAAGGACTTGCACCCTGACTTCCGTTCCACGTTTCATCAGATATTCACTATGTTTTGCCCCCCCGGACGCCTCTTACGGGCCATGCTGTCTCTACTCCTCGTTTCCCTCGTCGTCTACGCTCAGACTCCCACCGGCACCACTCGCCCCTACGATCCTAGTCCCTTTAACCTTATTGGTACCATCTCTCAGTAAGCCCATCCAGTACAATTCGCATCTCACTCATTGGAGACAGCATGGCTTGCAATGACAACGAGGGTCCACTGGGTGGCGGAACAATCACCGTCAACGGGATGGTCATTACCGTTCCCAAAGTGAGTGATCCATGGCTCGCCAGATTTTCTTCCGTCATCTCAGTGCGCACGATAGAATCTCCTCGTAACTCTGCCATCCATCACCGTGGCATGGCCAGAGTTGTTTGATCAGGAAACGCCGAATCTACCGCTACTCGGCTCCGTATCATGGGAAGCAACGGTCAGTTATCATTCTTTCTCTCGAAACAATCACTCACGGCGCGAATCAGGTTTTCGGCAACATCGTTCAGGGCCAGCCCATCGCCGGTCATAGTGATGTCTGCTCAAAAAGGAATTTCACTCACTCGGGATCTTTTTTAATCAGGCCTCATATACATCGCCCAAGAGTCCGAACAACTTCTACAGGGATTCATCACGGAAATCAACTATACCACCGGCCACTTCTTTATCAACAACCAAATTGAAGCCGTTCTCAACGACCCGCTCGGGCAATATGGACGCGCTTATACCGAATATCCCTTATGGACGGTGGATGCACAGAACCCATCTGTTACTGCGAGCACGGTGCGCATCGCCAAGCCTCACTTATTCGCTTATCTTGCGGTTGATGTTTGTATTTGGCACATACAGGGGTTCCCCCTTTGCATTCCTCGAAACACCGCCGACGCCGACTGCCCATTGACAAACAGACCGGTGGACGGCAATGGATTTTACCTCACCTCATTGTGAGTGCCCCATACCATCATACCGTCACACACTCAAAGCGTTTTATTCTATCTATCTAGCAGCTTCGGAAATCCGGCCACAATCGCCCCTGGCCAGCCCGACGCCCGTCTCATGGCTCCCCTCGTAGTAGGAGACTACATCAACTTCATCGGCACCAAGGTTCCCGGTGGCCTCCTCGCGATATATTCGCTGACGGCGAACCTGGGTATTTATACTGCCCCGGGAACGAAGCCCGCGTATGTTTCGCCTGCGACGGCGACATATGCAATTCAGGTTGCCGATGCGACTCTCGAGGCTGGAGAGGTACGTGTGTAATCTTAATCTTCGCACAATCTGCATAATGTTGAATAACTCTAGACGCGGGCAACGGCATTTGTGACAGGTATGTACGAATGGTGTATAGTTTAATGTGCTCACCTGCGTCTTCAGATCCCTCGACTCTCCTCCAATGGTACGCAATTGACGTGGATCCGTGCACTGGAGCGGAAACTGAGCGCGATCTCCTTCTTGCGGAGCCCGCCGGCGCTGCGCCGATCGGCCGCACTACCTTCCGCACGAGCGGGGGAGGAGGTGCGCGGCGAAGAGACCTTAAAGAACGGAAAGGTGGTGGGGGCGGAGGAGGGGGAGGGAAAGGGGGAGGTGGTGGTGGTGGTGGTGGAGGAGGAGGAGGAACGGCGATTGACACATCGCCCCCAACCCGTGAAGTCGGCTTCCGCTACAGCACTGGGACAAGCGCTGGCCCCAAAGGGCTCATCGCCGGCCAATTCATCCAGCCTATATTTGACTTCATCTTTCCCGAGCTCATTTCATTCGGCGCGAACGAGGTGCCGAACCAGTTTGATTTGCTGCCTTTCTTGGCGATGGGGAGGTATGTTTTGTTTTTGTGTTCATGGTGTGTGAAGTACGCGTTTGACCGGGATGTGTTAGTGGGCCGTACGTACCTGGGAATTATCTGGCCGAACCGTTGGAGACCCCAGTGCGCGTTGGGCAGCTTTCGCCCTGGCCGGGGGTCATCGTGCCAGGGACGACGTCCTGCGCTCCCCTCACTACGGCCACCACTAAAGTATCGGGGAATAGCAGTACCCACGAGTAACCCGTCGAAAACCATTTAGATACAGAGGAGATCGAAAAGGTCAAGAATGTGGCCGTCCCGTAGGTTCTATCTCCAGTACCGAGTCTCGAGAAAGATTCAACTCGAGACAAGCAGTGGCTTGATTTACGCGATAGATTAGAATTAACATGTAGCACTGGTTTCTCTCAACTCCTTTCTATTCCCTTCATCCTTTTGCCTCAATTTAATTATCACAGGGTTAGCCTGACATGGGAGACCCGGCGAAATTCGAACAGGCGGAGTATTGTATGACGGATGTTCTCACAGAGGGGCAAGACGAGTTCCCCGAGCTTGGACATCTCGCGTATCATGGACGTCATTTTCGCGCGTGGCAACGTCCCTGCCTTAAACTGAAGCCCGCGCATCCTCAACACCCAAGACTGCTACATACTCATGGCGCTGTGTTCGTGCGGTCCTACGCTAACTCGCACGCTGATCCTGGTGTCCATGTGTGCACAGCAAGAAGACCACTCAAACACGCCCACTCTGACAGATAGGTGGGTCGCCCTGGCATCGTCACCCTCTTTATAAAATTACGTGTGTCCGTCGGTCTGAAGCTTTTTAAACTCCGATGATCACTTGACCCCGAGATTCCACCGAGACCGGCCCTAAAGTCAACTCTGGGGTTAAGGGCAACCTTATTTATTCTGTGAACAGATTAATTATACCAGGAACCTATTCTGCATACACAAACTTCTGTATATTCAGCAAAGATTCAAGGTCCCGCATTCATTGTCCAGCCGAAGTGTTGGGGCGCGGAGCGCCAGGGAGCGCCCCACCGCGCTCTTGTTGTATTTTAAACTCACGCATCAAGCTTATGCCAAAAGGGACATTTCGATCATGGATCGGCGACGCTCTACCCCTCTCCCTCCTCTCTCATCTTCACGGCGCTCAGTCGGTCGATCGTCCTCCATGGGCGATGCCCCCGCCGACAGAGTTCGAGAAATGCAAGTCGAGAGCTTCTTCGTGACAATCCGACTAACAAACAAACAACGCAGACGAATCACCAACTGTTTTCACCTCCTCGCAATATGTTAATACTACTTTCGCACTCCGGCGATGCCGACTGAAAATTCCGTTAGCCCTAATGTATTGGGATCACTTCATCACCCTCGGTGCGTGTGATGTCCTCCTCTTACCACCCCGCCTGACGCGCGCCGCAGCCGACGAAATACGTTTCCTATGGAAGCGCGCGCGATCCGCGAGCGCGTACTGGTTCTTCGCGATCCGATACGTGGGGCTTACGGGAAACATCCCTGTCACCTTATTCACGTTCTATTCAATGGGCCCTCAAGCAACCATGTGCCGCTCCAATTATAACTCATGCCCTCAATCTACTTGCGCTCCCCTTCTAGTGGTCAGCCCCCTGTTGGCGATGGGTTTATATTTTGTTCACGGACGATTTGTAGGTGCCACGCCTATCATATTGGGCACCAGGTGGTGCTCGTGGGCATGCAGCTCCTCGTCTCGAGCATGTATTGCCTTCCTCTGAGATCGTAGCCAATATATGGTCGTTGATAGTTGTGATGCTGCTGCGGATGTACGCCTTGTACGGCCGCAACATGCGCCTCCTCGCGTGCATCTTGGGACTCTCGACCCCGCTTCTCGCGGTCATCGTGGTACGTTCCAAGCATCGAGCAGCAGCGCCCCAATACCCTATTCATAATAAATCACCTCAGTGGTCGATGCTGGGACAGCACTCCGACCCCCATTATCTTTTCCCTGGGTGTCATGTCAGCGTCTCCAAATTAACGTGCGCGCCGTCATCTCCCTCCATTGTTGATACTAATTCACAGTATTCGATTCAGGGCCCACCGGGCGTCCCCTCCTATCCGCTCCACGAGTAATGCCCACAGCTCCACATAGATCTGACCGCAGCGTGGGGAACGCTCTTCATGTACGATTCCCTCATCTTCGGGCTCACGGTGGGCAAGACGTACGCGACGTGGCGGCGCGCGGGCTCCCAAGGGCATATGCCGATCCATAGCCTTATTTTTCGGGACGGTGCGTGCTCTCGTTAATATCAGGTGCTGGGCGCGGTGTTGATTTTTTTGCCTGAATTTGAAGGGGCGCTGTATTTTGCGTGAGTACTGAGAGAGCGGATAGGTTTGCGTTTTACTTTTAATTGACGTGAGCCTGGCGCACAGGGCTATGGCGCTGTCGAACCTCTGCAATATCGTCACGTTTTACGTGCGTGCACCCCCATCCCTCACCTTTACCCTCCCGCTGACTCCTACCATAACCCAGATCTTCGGGTTAAGCACTCACCGCTCACCTCCGCTCGACTCCGATTAATAAACAGAAAACGTTACTGCAGCCCATCCTCGCGGGGTCGCTCTCCACGTTCGCAAGCTGGTGAGCAAAAGCGTGGAGCCCGTTACGCTGAACTTATGCTGATCCAAATTTCCTGCGGCAGCGTGTCCGTGACGATGATTTCGCGCCTGATGCTCAACCTGCACGAAAAGGCGCACGTCAACGTGCTCACGCACCTCAATCTTTCGTTTGACGACGCCGTCGTGCTTGGGGTGGGTGAACCTCATGTGAGGTCACTGAGGTGATGTGATTCCACCCGGTGTGGAGATCGAGGAGTGAGGATGGTGGCGAATGTTGTGGGGCTATGGGGTACCTAATGCTGCTAATTTCGAGTCAACAAATATCCACAGCCCATCCGAACGCCAACACGCCGGCTTGCAGAAGCTCCGCGGGCTGCGACTAGGCTAGGCGATTAGCCGAACATGGGCAGACATGGGCTACACCGACTGGTTGGTCTAGTTTGCCGCCCCGTTTTGAGGTCAAAACGGATGGACATAGCCACCGTAGACATAGCCACCGTTGTGGTTATTTCCGGTGGCCACTCGACGAGGGTCACATACAGAAAGTGGCACGCGAATCCGAGGACCTAGGTACACCTGAAACGTTAAAAATAATCGGATCTATCCAATTACTCTTGGGGACAAGCAAAATTCTTGCAACGAGGTCGGAAATGGAAGGGCCGCTCACACTAGAATACTGCAACCACTGCCAGCTGAGTCTCAACCACTTTATACACCCCTGGGGTAGGTAGGATGGGCCGGCACATCACCAGAAATTGTGTGCTCATCACTGTTCTCACCAAAATGGCGACGGCGGGCTCAAATGAGTGTGCCAAGTGGTGCCGAGCTGGGAAATCCATCTCATAGTTGGGGCACACCTGAATCCTGAATGGCACAACATGGCACAGAGGTCGGTGGAATCAGGTATCTGAATCCAGGTGCAATACTCTTAGTGTGGGTCCCAGAGTTTGTTGATGATCACGAATGCGGAGAAGAGCTGGGCGCTGGCCCTCGCCGCGCTGGTGAATGCTTTGGAGGCATATGACTTCGGTACGTCGGCCCTGTTGGATGGGTTTGCCGCATTGGCTCGGTGCACGATATCGACGACGCTCAGGTTCGAGTAACTACGCCCAAAACGGGAGATTACCTTCGGGGGCGATACTCATGCCAAAGCAATATCGTCGAACGTTCAAACCACGTCCTTCCTCAAAGTCATCACCACGCTCAGGCAGGCAGGCCACCATGCCAGAAACTCGATCCCTCATTCGCTTCCGGAAGACTCGCGCATACGCCCCGAACAATCAGTGGATCCGATCATCCATTGGAGCTTCTGGCAAGATTTCTAGATTTTTTCGGCCGGAGACTCATGATGGAACCGAAATCGAGAGAGGTGGAGCCCGTGGATTGGAGGTAGGGGTACAAGAACTGGCCGCACTTAAAGGATCACCTTTCTGCGGAGGTACACAAATTCTTGATGGGGACATGCGATGAATGGACCAGTGACCGCTACACTACTGAACAATATGAATGCCTGCTCCCGCTGCGTGGTGGAGATGAACCAAAACGCAACCCTCCCAAGCTAGTGCGAGGATGTTTATGGTGCTGCATAAGAGAGCCCAGATTCGTGCTGCGAACTTGACGTGTGGCGGAACTGTATGCTGCGTGACACTGCGGGATCGACATTCATCGTATTGCGTGCGGCCTTGTGCAGGTTGAGCATCAGTCGGCAAACGACGGTCACGGAAACACTAGACAAGACATTGTTAGCTCTCACTAGATATAACGGGGTCAATATATACGCTAATGTGAACACAGCTAGTCCATCGCTGATCTGAAACCAAAAAATCAGACTTTGTGAAGGTGTTGCGAGTGTACGGACATTGCCAAACTATGTTTCAGGATTAGCAGGAGATTTTACTACGGGTCTCGAACATACATAATACATAAGGATGTTGGCCCCATTTGCAGCACAAACGATGCTAGACGAAGGACGTTGGGGATGAAGGAAATGCCGCGGACAGGACTGGGACTCAACGCATAGTACATCACACCTTTTAATGCTGGTAAGTTGAAATTACCCTGAAATAGGCGTTCAGAACACTCACCATCACGAACTAGAATGCGCCATAGAGACCCCCTGGGCAGGACGGCCTCATCATGACTACGGGCGTAGCCTCTGTATAAAGTAAGTCCAAGACAGAGAAGGATCCGTGGCAAGTCTGCGAGACTTTCAGGACGGGTGCATAGGTGCAGATGTGTGTAGCCTACACTCCTTCCCATGCCCCTGCAATCCCTAAGCAACATCTGTCAATAAACGAAATAATCACAGGAATCGACACGGACAAAACTTCCTGTGGGTCATTTAGCAAGTCTCTCATTCATCACATGGTACGTACCGAGCATTTGATGAAACTGAGTAGCAGCCAGAGAGATTTGTCCTATACACATGAGGAGGCTCAGAACCAACTGCCGTCCGCTGAAGGGTAAGGTCAGGTGAATAAAAGGAATATGAAACGGGAAGCTGCCCGCACAATAAACAGACAGATCACGATGATTGCAGCACTTGCGAGAGAAGCCATCACCCGCTTGTCAAACGAATACATCGCGAGCACCCTGAGAATGAGAGTCGCTGATTTGAAATGAGAGGAATGAAAGTAGCGGGGAGAGGAGTCCTACTGCCAATCATTAACTCCTGTAACGCCACCAGGACATCTTGCACAGTGTTCATTGTGATACACCTGCCAATAGTCGGTTCAACTGTTGCATGAATCTCAGAGCCATATATGTTCGCACATCTGACAAGGCTCTGGACCATTTTTCAAGTGCATAGCTCTTGGCACATACCTTCACAGAAAAATCCACAAAAGACAAAGCAAAGACGGTCACGTTGGTGCAGAGGGCGAAGTAACGAACAAGTAGGTACCAGGCCAACGCCCTTGTATGATCCGTTGTCCAAATGTACCGCACTTCCGATTCCAAGGTCAAGAGATGATCATAAATGAGCAGCACTGTTTAGAGCTCAGAAACGCATCAGGATTACAAGATCCAAACTCACCGACACCAGTCAAGTAGAAATAACGATCCAGGACTCTGTGAAGTGGTACTAGGCGGGAAGATTTCGAGTTCGACAAATTTGAGCTTACTGGTTGTTTGTGAGGGCAGTCATGATGGAGGAGATGAAATAGATGCCTTGAATGTTCCGCCAAGTGGGTAGAAGTGAATGATATTGCAGTGAGTTCGCTTCAACTTAAATACTACAGAAGAAAAAATCCTACAGAGTATTTAAAGAGTCGGGGATCTGCTATCCAGAAGGCAGTACCAGGGATTTGGCCTCGGTACTAGTAGAGATCCGTCGGCATGTTGAATGCCCTATCACAACAAGGGACAAAACCTTGCTTGAATGGAACCGATACCTCATATATTAAGCAGATGCTTCGAATCAGATTGCATCTGCTTGTATCCTTCCATATTTTCAACCACTGACTGTGCTTGGGGCGGCCTATTCCTTTGATTTTGGAGTTCGCCGGCTGATCCCGCTTTATAACAGATTAGCTTCGAGAACTGAGGGACAGTTTATTTCAACATCGCCGATAAGCCGCTCAAGGCCCTCTCATAAGGCAGGCGCTCCCCTGTTATCTTCCTTCGCTACGCCCATCATCTCCTCTCTCTCTCCATAGTATCCCAACGAACTCTCAGAGACTGTCCCTTGACCGTGCCTTTCAGAAGCATTCAAGAATCACCCCTGAACCTGACCCTGAATTCTATTGTTGCTGTACCTGAGCCGAATGGCCTCGCTCTTCTGCTTCCTCAATTCACTCTCTGGCATCTACTAGGCAGTAGGCTCGCTCGCTCGGGGCGCCCTATTTCCTTTGATTTTGGATTTCGCCGGCTGATCCCGGTTTATGACAGATTAGCTTCGAGAACTGAGGGACAGTTTATTCCAACATCGCCGATAAGATGCTCAAGACCCTCTCAAGGCAGGCGCTCCCCTGCTATCTTCCCTTGCTGCGCCCATCATCTCCTCTCTCTCCATTGTATCCCAACGAACTCTCAGAGACTGTCCCTTGACCGTGCTTTTCAGAAGCACTCAAGAATCACCCCTGAACCTGACCCTGAATTCTATTGTTGTTGTACCTGAGCCGAAGGGCAGGTCCGTTTGATCTCACTTGGCTCCTTCGACTTGGGCCTTGCTTTATCTCGCCATCCACGGTCCTCATCAGTCTTCACCGCCACGTTTCTCAGTCAGTCCTTGGTCGCAGTAGACCCGGACGATCCCTAGGTCATGAACGGCGCCCAGGGCCAATCACCACCGCTTCAAAATCTGTTGAGTTTGACTCAGGATTTGAACTTTTTCATTCAACTCCCGAGACACAACACTCACACAAGGAGTCCGTAAAAAGTAACTTATCTGAACTAACTTTAACTTTACTTACGGGCCTCGGCAGACGTGCCGTAAGTTAGCTTAAGTTTTCCCACGCATCTCGAATTTAACTTATTTCAAACTCCACTTATACGGTTATGGGGTGACTTGCTACAGGATCACCCTGTCAGTTCTGTATCCAATGTAGGGGACTCAGTAGGTCTAATACATCGTTTGTTGTACTTTGCTCCCTTACCAGTATTGATTACAGGATTCAGGGAGCCTGTGTCTATGGAGGCTCGAAGAGTGAGCGGTGCAAGTAAACAAGGTGTGGCCAAGTGGTTGTGGCGCCGTCCAATACAAGTAGAATATGATTTTGGGAGAGTGCCCATTGTTTCATCTCGTTTCCTGCTTTCGGGTGGGCTGACATTCCAACTTGTGCTCACAGTACAGGTCTGGCACGTCTGGGAGAGTAGGAGGAGGAGTCATGGTGAATGTTCCATGAGACTAAGAGTTTTTCCCTTTTTACGGTCAGTGGAAGAAGGCGAGGCTAGCCATGGTTGTAACCCGAAAATTCCAGCCTTGACTGTCAAGCCAACCCCGACCGACACCATATATGCACTCTGTCAGAAGTCCAACAGAGAAATTGAAGTTTGAGCCCAGCCATGAGAGAATGTTAAACTTAAAGAGCTCTCATGCCAACTTATTGTAGCTTTACTTACGCGAACTTACAAGTTATTACAAGTTACTTGACCCGCCAAGTTAGATCAAATCAAGTAACTTATACCATCAGATGGCATCAATCCCACCAAAACTTACCTTGTGCACGTACTTTAACTTGTGTTATGAAATTAACTTACCCCGCCATAAGTAAAGTAAAGTAAAATTTCGCTGGGTAAGTTAATTTTCATAAGTCACTTTTCATGGCACCTCACACAAGACCTAGAGTTCTGCGGCTTCGAAGCACTCATCTAGATCCTGCAATATGTCGAGCTGATGTCCTTCTATTCTATCCACAAGACCTATCAATTCGATGCCTCTCGGTTTCCTCGGGCTCCTCCTGAAGCAAGGATTGTTCTGCCTTCCGCTTTCTCTCTGCTACTTCAAGGGTCTTTAGAACATTCGACGCCCACATCGTACTCCCCCTTTTCAAATGTTTGGCAGTTGTTTGGCAGTCTTATTCCTTCAAGATTCAAAATTCGAATGACTTCAACATGACCATTTCCAGATGAACTCATCAGTCACTTTTGACTCGAATTTGCAGACATTTCTCCCCAAAATTTGCCTCATGTTTCCATCTGGGTGGATATCCACATCGTCTCATCCTCTCCATAGATCCGAATTTATTGCGGTCCTCAGGGAGCGGGGTAACGTGTCGAGGTGTGTTCCACGCTTGCATCATTCTGACACCCACGAGTCCCCCGAATGAATTCGTCTCCGCCGGCTCCAGATTACAGCCGATTGCAGTACCGAAGGCGCGAATCAAAATTTCCTGTTTTGGGATATTTTCGAAGAATTCCCGATATCTCAGCCAGTTCTTTACCGATTCGCTTGAAAATTAGATAAATCTACTCGGATAATTCACTCGCAATTAGTGATAGAGGGGAATGTGTGAAAATAGTATGTATTACCCATTTTCTGATTCCGGGTTGTTTTCGGACCGAAAGCCGTCTAACATGCTGAGAGCATGGCCCAGCAGCGTAATATTTTGGTTTGGCAAGCACATTCGAATTCAGAAACATCTGATAGAGCCAGAGGCATAGATAAATCACTTGCAGTCCCTCCAGATCCCGCGGACACATTTGCCAGTTTCGGCATCAAAACATATTGTAAAGATTACATTTATCCATACATTTCATAGATTTCTGGCTCTATCACTTTGTTCCTGAGTTGAATATGGTGTCCAAACCAAAATATTACGCTGCTGGGACATGCTCTCATCATGCTAGACGGTGTTCAGTCCGAAAACAGCCTGTAATCAGAAAATGGGTAATACATGATATTTTCACACATCCCTCTCTATCACTAATTGCAGGTGAATTATTCGAGTAGATCTATGTAATTTCCAAGTGAATCGGTGAAGACCTGGCTGAGATATCGGGAATTCTCTGAAATTGCCCTAAAACAGGAAATTTTGATTCGCGCCTTCGGTACTGCAATCAGCTGTAAAATTCGCCCTTATTTTTGGGCTATTCAGTGGGCCGGTTTCTGATTTGTTTTGACGTATGTCTCGTGTATCAAGCAGATGCCT
Source organism: Mycena vulgaris (assembly GCA_029204335.1). Lineage (NCBI taxonomy): Eukaryota > Fungi > Basidiomycota > Agaricomycetes > Agaricales > Mycenaceae > Mycena > Mycena vulgaris. The sequence continues at coordinate 78,357 of JARGYA010000544.1, forward strand.
CGAATCAGTATGCACATGTTTGCCACCACCTCAATTTGCTCTTTCTTTCTCATCCCCTCGGGCGTTCGCTCTGAACCCACCTGATTCGGTCCTCTCTTCTCATGTTCATTCTCAGACAATGGCGGCGATCACCGTTTAGCTCTGGGAACTCTACATGCCGTCCATTCCGAACAGACACGAGGCCAGCTTTCGGCGCGCTCAAGGCCCGTCTATCCTTACTATGCTTTACTTCCCCCCATCGTCATTCCGCCGTATCGAAGTTGTCTTCTCCCCTCCACGCGGTGCTGAACGACCGGATGATTACTGGTATCTCACTGCGTTCAGAGCCCGCCTATACTTAGACTGAGTCTAGGTGACCACACAGACCTACACAGATTGTTGTGGCTAGGTGACCTAGACATAGTATTTGTAGCTAGGGGTAGGTCTGTGTAGGTCTGTGGAGGTCTGGGCAGGTGTTTCTAGGTAGATGTAGGTGGGTGTAGGTATTCATAGTCGACTATGCAGACCCAATACAGTGTGTCCCTGCATCATTGCATCATTGAGGCAAGGCTTCGAAAGTTTAGTCAGATCTTCACTGAATTTGATCCCCACTGTCGGCGGTGCACGGTTCTTGAACCCGGCAAGAACCCGGTCATTGTAGTGTATGCTCTGAAATGCTGGAGGTCTGCAGGAGCAGTGTGTATGTAAGTCTAGATGACACCATTTCGCGCTCCGTCCGAGTCAACTTCCCGATTTGGGTGGATAATCCCGCGCAGGCGTAGAGGAGCTGATTGGATCAATCCGAGCGCGCTGATTCAACAAACGGTGGTTTTTATTGTGGAGTCCGGGAGGAAAGTAGAAATAATCAATATATAACCTAGAGTAGCTACAGCTCCGGGTAGTCACTGAGAATGTAGCTAATCGTTTTCAGTTAAGCAAATAAGGCAAAAATAAAAGAATAGTGAAAAAGGCCCCTATCCCTAACACCTGCCAAGGCTGCCATCACCTACACTGATCTACGCTGATCTACACAGCATCAGCGTAGGTGACCTAATCACAGCTATAAAACGGCTACAATCACCTACAAACATCCGACAGACCCTTTGTAGTGACCTACGCCAAGCTAAACTTACCTACAATAAACTACAAATGGCTGAGCATAGGCGGGGTCTGAACGTAGTGTCTTAAGTAGACGTGGTGATTTCGTATGTACATGTTTTGCTTCCGATTTTGCACCTTTTTTCTCTCGGCCACCCGTTCGTTCCAGTGTCTCGGTCGCCTTAAGGCTTTTGTTTTTCTCACCCGCTCCAAGACACGTGCACGTTAGCAGTCTAATTTCCTTTTGCTCTCGGGTCCACCCGACAGGTCAAAGATTGTTATCTTCGACCTCCCCGATCAGCCGTTCAACGTCTGCTCAAAAGACGCAGGGTCTCTCATTCGTCCCACTATCTCCCCCCGTCGAATTCCGTCCGTTGCTGCGTCCATCCCTTCATTTTTCCTCCGGAACTTTGTTACGCCTCAAACTTCAAGTTGAAGCAATTGCAAGTTCTGTCTGATGTTGCCGGGCATCTTCATCCGTGTGCATCCCGCCATCAAGTATCTCAATACAGCGCTTAAAGGCTGTCCGATCAAGCCCTCCGCAACCCAGGAAGTCGAAACATCGAGACCGAGATGAACTCAACTCAATCGCAACTCCGCTCAAGACTGCCGTGCTCTGTCCTCGAACGTCATCTGCGGATGATTCTATTCAGGAACCCGGCTTTCAAGGGAAACCCCCCTAGCCGAGGAAATCCTTCAAAGCGTCTAATTGGAAGCCCATCCGGTATCACCGCCATCAGCGGATGACTGCGCCGGAGTTTGAAGTCCGGAATGTTTTTTATATCTCGCGATGGGCCCGTCTTGAAAAATAACTGTGTGCATTATTTTTGAAGCCAGTGCCTTTGCGTCACCGAACGCTCGGTGAGTAGACACCCGGTCACTTCTTGTGTTGCACTTTTCTTATCCCCGACCAGGTAGGCGACTTAACAGATTGCCGCTACTGCAAAGGGTTGCAAAAGCACAACAACGACTTCGAAGAGGATTGAACTAACTCGAAGGCGAATGCTCTACGATATCCTGGGGAAACCGCGTTAACCTATTCACAAATGGACTGATCGGATGTGCAGTTGTAAATTTCGAGCGAGTGCAGGAATATTGTAGTCTCTTATAAACAGACAATACAACAATTTTCACTCGTACCTCGCGATGTTGTAGAAATATTGGCCAATACCAATAATTTTTTTTTGTATAGCACCTGATTAGCTTCTCACCTCTAGCTTGTAGTCCCAATACAAGTACTGGTTGCAGAGATTTTTCAAGATGATCCCCCCATTTGGATGCTCCAAAGAAATCACATGATCGCGCGCGCCGAAGCACAATGTCCATGTTCGGACCGCGCCGGCCAGAGGAACCCCTGGAATTCGAGTTTCCAAATAACACAATCATTTTTACTGGGGTTTCCCTTGAAAGCCGGGTTTCTCAGCAGAATAATCCGTCATCTGCCCTGCAATTTCAATACATGACTGCGACTACGTAATTACGACTATTCGATTAAGCCCTCCGCAAGACGCAGCGAGCGGCAAGACCGATATTCGAGACAAACAACGACGCAACCCTTGGCTGCGACAACTAGAAAGAATCGTTCTGTCTGTTACACACTTCGTTCTTTAACCGATATTACTCCTAATTCTCCGGATAGAAGAGCACATCGACTCCCAGCTGTTGGCCGGCTGTTCTAAGTTGTCATCGCGCCGGCCACTCTCCTTCTCTCGGTCACCATACACCCTTTCTATGATACTGTAACCCTGCGGACGGCGTACCTCCTGCCCGTTTGCCTGTTAAATTTTATCTTCAGTCCGCTCGGTCGACGTTCGTCACATTCCCCGGGCCGGGATAAGTCGGTAATATTATTCAGTTAGTTTGGGCTACGCCTGCCCCATGGTGCGTATCACTGATTCACCTTCTCCGCACGGCCTTTTCGACCATTACTTTCTCAAGCGCAGGTCTCAGTTGGGGCTTGGGGCGAGCCCATCAATTCGTGTTACTTATTCAAGTGTTCAAGTTGAACTGCCGGCAGGCTCCAGATATTGATTTTCTAAAAGTTTCGCCACACCTCGATTTCAAAGTAACCTGTCCACACCCAACGACGTTTGATGCAAGATTTTCCTTTGCAGGGTATTGGATCCCGGGAGCACGCATTGATGGGTCTCCGTGAGTTCGATCCTGACATCTGCTCTTGCTCTTCGCTAATGGTGCATTGTAATCTCCGCTCATCATTCATCGCTCGGCCAGAGCCAGTTCCCGTGTTTGTTTTTACCAGCTAGCCGACTTTGGAGGGTGCACTGGGTTCCAGAACAACTCTATAGACCTACCTTTTTGCCTCGATTTTGGTTGACGGCCGCAATGGGTGTTGGGTCGGGTGGTTACTCTAACTAGTAGTCATACGTACTTGATGAAATGTCAATGAATGTGTGTTTACAGGCATTAGTCGACCGCCTGCGCCGGAGCGAAGCGAAGGCACGGCTTGTTTATATAAAGGACACCAACTGCAAATTGTTCGCATTAAGCACGGTTAAAGAATGGTACAGGTGAGCACGACAGGGTACCAATCGCGGTCCAGACGGTGAGAAGATCGGTATCTCACTTCCTGGAAGTTGGAATCTGATTTTTTTTTTCAGAGGCTGCGGAACGTAGTGAGTGCTCCTACGGACATTCCGGCGCGGGTGCAATGACAAATGTACGTCCTCAGATCAATTGCTTCGCAACGTCCCGCGTCGTACCTACAGTGGCGGCGAAAAATAATACAGGTGGTCGTTTGAGCCCATTTCTGGGGTGAATCACTTCAAATAAAATGCTAATGAACGTCGAAAAATTTCGGGGTTTTATGCATCGTTTAACACATACCTCACCTGTGGTGTTCCTCCAGAATAAAATAATTCAGGGTTTTCTGAAAATTTGAGTTTCTGGATTTGCAGGGTATCAAAAAATGGTCATAATAGCATGAAAGTAGTTGAAAAATGAACATTATTGACATTTTAGTTGGATGGAATTGATGCACATTTGGGCTCACAATGGTCGGTGCAAAATCGTCATTTTTAGCATTTTGGGGCATTTTTAGCTCATTTTTGCTTAAAATGACCAACTTGAGAGCCTCCTTGCGAGCCCAAATGTTCATCAATTCCATCCAACTAAAATCTCAATATTGTTCATTTCTCAAGTACTTTCATGCTATTATGACCATTTTTTGATACCATGCAAATCCAGAAACTCAAGTTTTCAGAAAACACTGAATTATTTTATTCTGGGGGAAAACCACAGATAAGGTATGTGTTAAATGATGCATAAAACCCCGAAATCGCTGGACGTTCATGTTAGCATTTTATTTGAAGTGATTCGCCCCAGAAATGCGCCCAAACGACCACCTGCATTATTTTTCGCCGCCACTGTAGGTCTCCCGATGCTACTGCTACTGATCCGTCATTACATGTTGAAAAGGCCCGGCAACGGTGGAGATGTGCGCAAGGTAAGTTTTTTCAAACATTCTGTCAAATTCACGCGATGTAAACTAATTTACAGCCATCTTGCGCACTTCGCTCGTTTCCAAGTGCCGCTGAGGGGTCAGTATTCCGATCAGACTCTGGGAGCGCGTGTCAAAGATATGTGGTCTTATCTTGCTGTTTCATCGTGGCAAGATTACTCTGCTTGCACTGGGATTGGCAACTGTTTTCCTGCGCACCCCGCCTCATCCCTACCCGCCCTGATTGTAATTTTCGGACGTCCTGCTCTGCGCCGAGGTCGGCGGTGTTTGTGTTCGACTTACCAGAATGCTCATTTACTCTGGCGTCGACTACTAGCGTCGAGTCACAAAGGACATTAATCGATATTATTTACCCGGAAATACATGTCCTCGTCGATGCAGTCAATAACATAATGCATGTCTTGTCTCGCACTGAAAATTTGGCATAATAAGGCGCAGGTATGTGTCAGTGTACCTTCTCACTTGCCACCATTGTCTGATGCTACCGTGCCTAGTTCATCTTTTGGGTACAATGTGCGTACGAGCAGTTCCCCTCATGTACTGCAGCTAACTCATCTCTAAGTACAGACTTCGGTCCTTCAACATAGCTGGACGCCACCGTCCCACTACAACGACGTCGTGATTCCGCAGTGGTAGTAGTAGTATTGATTAATATACATTGATTTCAACCGTTTTTTGTTGGAATATCTCCAAGCCGACTCGTATGAAACGTGTATTAAGCTGCTGGCACAGCCATACACTGCATGGTTGTGATGCTGGCATGGATATGCACAGCAATGTTGTGAGACATGTTTCAGCTGGTCTGAAACCTCATACCTTCCATTGTTCAACCTCTCTATTTACTCTTGTGTATTACATTGTTCCCAAGGCTATAAAAGCCCCCTTATTTCTTGAATAAATCATCTTGACCTCGCTTTCCCCCCCCCTCTTCCACTCTCTTTGGATACCCCATTCTCACATTTTTTTGTTCCCCGATGCCAGTATTCTGAGCCGAGCAAGGC